>QANT01001299.1:0-15938 GCA_003254885.1 Purshia tridentata | reverse complement strand
CCTGTTAAGACCAGACAACCAAGCAACAAACAACATATTTCACAACCGATCCGTTTAACAACTGAAACGGGAGGGAACCACCACGCACGGTGGCTGCCCGGCCCCNTTCGGAAAACACACGGAAGGTCCGAGTTGGTTCCCAAAAGCCTTAAAATAAGGAAAAGAACATTTTTGGTCACTGGCCGGTCCAGCACCGCCCCACGTGGCGGCGCCGGCGGCGGTCAACGGTAGCGGCCACCGGAATTGTTGACTTTTCCGGCGACCAACCCAGAAAATAAAATTGACCATACCAAATCGACGGGCACAATGAGAGGAACCACTTTGTCAACTGGGACGAGTCCAAAAAGTGGCCGGAAGTGGCCGGAAAACCCCAATTTCGGTCTGAAATTTCTGTCTCCGATCTGAAAATACAAACCTACACGAAAAATAACAAATCACACATGGTTGGAAAGCTTGAAGTGTGAGGATTTCAGAAAGGTAAGAATTGAATCAAACCGAGGTCAGACGAAGCGGGAATTTGGGTTTGAAACTCACGGTAGCCGAAACTTTCAAGGCTCGATTCGTCGTCTACAGTCGTCCGATTAGGACGATTTATACATTGATAGAAAGAGAACGAAGAGATGAACAAAACCTGATAATTTGACGTCCAACAGATACTGTACGCGCCTCCAGGCGCGGCCGGAAGGTGCGACGGCGATTCTGATCGCCCAAACACTGTTCACGCGAAAAATTGTGAAATTTTGATTTGTCTTCTGAAAAAATGAAATTATTTTCCTATTTATACTTTCCCTTCCAAACTTTAAACGTCCATAACTCTTAAACCGTAAGTCCAAATTACGAGCCGTTTCTTCCTACGCGCTCGTGGGGTCGAGCTCTACGCAACCATGTCAAAGTCAACTCCAAACTTCAAGTAATTTAAAAAGTCAACCTTTGAGCTCTCTTATCCCAATCATAACTTTTTAACCGTAACTCGAAATCACCCATGCCGCATGTCCACGAACTCATGAGCTCAAGACCTTCCTAACGGACCCAAAGTCAACGCGAAAAGTCTTCCCAAACAAAAGTCAACTTTTGCCCTCTTTTAAAAGTCAAAACTTTAAAATTTGAAACGCCAAAACGCTTTACTTCCCAACTAAAATCCCGAAAATCTTTTAAAACTTTTCAAAACAACTTTTGAAAGGTGCGGGGTGTTACAACGGTGGTCCAACTGACGATCGAAGCACACCAACACACTGGGCTCCACGAGACAAAGAAGTCTGGGCAGGTGGGAGGTCGCGTCGTCGCTGGAATCGCCGTGATCGCCGCCGTGACACCGACTTTGCGCGATTTGGGTCTCTCTTTCCGGACGTTTCTGGACTGAACGGTGGCTACAGGGAGATGGAGGAGAAGGTGGCGAGCACAGCGAGCGAAAGATCGGCTTCAGTCGCCGCCGGACGCGCCCCCACACGCCGGCGAAAGCTCCGGTTGAAGGTGAGGCTCACAAGAGGGAGAGAACGTGTTGGAAAGGGAGGAGAGAGAAACTGAGGGATTTTCTGGGGTTTTTAGGCGTTTAAAAACAACTTTTTCAAAATTACAAGTTTGTCCCTCTCTTCACATGTCCGTAACTTCCAAACTGAGCTCTGTTTGACGCGTGCTACGTGTCTACGAACTCATGAGAACGAGACCTTTCCAATGAACCGAAGGTCAAAACCAACACCTTGCCCGAACAAAAAGTCAACTTTTTGCCCCAAGTTTAAAATCAATCTTAAAATTTGAAAAACGCCCAAAACGTTTTACTTCTCCAGTAAAATCCTGAAAACCTTTAAAAAGCTTTTCAAAATAACTTTAGAAGGTACGGGGTGTTACAGCTACCCACCTGGCATGCATCTTATTAACATTTTTCTGGCTATTAATGAACT
The DNA here is from genome assembly GCA_003254885.1 of Purshia tridentata. NCBI lineage: Eukaryota > Viridiplantae > Streptophyta > Magnoliopsida > Rosales > Rosaceae > Purshia > Purshia tridentata. The sequence goes on along the minus strand of QANT01001299.1, from coordinate 14,040 downwards.
TCAAGGCCTGGTAATCTGTGAACAATACAAATTCTCTCTAAATAAGATAGTGTTCCCATTACTTCAACGCCCTAACAACTGCATAAAATTCTTGGTCGTACGTACTCCATTTCTGACGGGCTTCACTCAACTTTTCAGAAAAGAAAGCTATAGGTCTTCCTTCTTGGGAAAGCACAGCACCCACTCCCACTCCACTAGCATCACATTCGACCTTGAATACTCTCTCAAAGTTCAAGAAAGCTAGGACTGGAGCAGTGCAAAGTTTCTCTTTAATAATAGCAAAGTTCATTTCCTACTTGTCGCCCCAGCTGAACCTTCCACGCTTTAAGCACTTTGTGATTGGGGCGGAAATGGTGCTGAAATTCCTTACAAAACTCCGGTAAAAAGTAGCCAATCTATGGAAACTCTGGACCTCAGTCACAAACTTAGGGGTCGGCCACACGTGAATAACTCTAACTTTCTCCTCATCCACCTGTAAACCATTCTCACCAACCACAAAACCCAAGAACAGCAATTTATTTGCGTAAAACGTACATTTTTTTAGATTCACATATAGCTTATTTTCATTCAACACATCCAAAATTGTCTTAGTTGCACTAGATGCACCTCTTTGGTCCTGCTGTAGAATAAAATGTCATCGAAATAGACCACCACAAAAAAACCAATAAATGGACGAAGAACCTGATTCATAAGTCTCATAAAGGTGCTTGGCGCATTTGTCAACCCAAAAGGCATCACCAACCACTCAAATAACCCATCCTTGCTTTTGAACGTCGTCTTCCATTCATCACCTTGTTGGATTCGAATCTGGTGGTATCCGCTGCGCAAATCTATTTTTGTGAACACTTTAGAACCCTCGAGTTCATCTAACATGTCTTCCAGGCGCAGTATAGGAAATCTATACTTAACTGTAATCTCGTTGATGGCTCGGCTATCCACGCACATATGCCAAGCGTTGCCTTTTTTTTTTGGAACTAAAAGGACGTGAATCGCACAAGGACTCATACTTTCTCTAATGAATCCCTTCTTCAACAAATCTTGAATCTGCTCTCGCAAAATGTCGTTCTCCTTTAGACTCATATGGTAATGAGCCAGATTTGGTAGACTAGCGATAGAGACCAAGTCAATTCGGTGTTGTATATCTCTCATAGGCGGTAGTTCATTAGGCAGTTCGTCAGCAATAAGTGCTTGATAATCTCTCAGCATCCGCTGCACTTCTAGAGGCACTATAGATTCCTTCTGTGTTATCAATAGTCCTTTCAATACTACCGGAAAAAAAGAATCAGCTTCTGTTATGGCCTCGTTGCCTGATTGTGTAAAGGAGCCATAGCAATTTTATGTTTATTCCAGTTAAATAACACAACATTGTCTTGCCCTTTAAAGGTCGTGTCCAAATCAAACTGCCAAGGACGGCCCAACAAGATATGGCACGCGTCCATGTCAATCACATCAGACACTATTTCATCACTGTAATGCTTACCAATGGAGAGAGGCACTCTACAGGTTTTAGCAATACGAACTGAAGGGCCTTTTTTCACCCATCCTAGTGAATATGGCGTTTCATATGCGCAGTTGGTAGTTGTAGAAGCTCGACCACCTTCTTTGACACGAAATTTTCACAACTACCATTGTCGACAATTACACTGCACACCCTATTTTTAGTCGAACAAAGAGAACGGAAAATGCTTCGCCGCTATCCCTCCTATTTCGGAGCAAGGAGGACTCGCTGTAAAACTAAAGTCACTCTTTCTAGGCCCTCTTCAATGGCAAACTCGGCCCCTGCATAGTCGTTGTCAGCTGCTTCTTCCTCTTCCTCGTCCTCCTCTAAACCATTAGCCTCTACTAGATTGACCTGTATTCGCTCAAGGCAAACATTAGAACGGTGCCCAAGTTTGCCACACCTATAACAAATATATGTTGAAAGCTTGGAGTACGGATTTGGCCTTTGGGGTTAGTTGCGATATTGCCCTCTATCAGCGCCTCTACTATTTTCGTCACTCGATCCTCTAGCAGAAAAATTCAAAGGCCTTGAAGAAGCACCCCGATTGCTTTGCTGCTCAGTTTTCCCTTTGTTCGCAGGAAGTGCAGCAACTATTTTAGAAGTTTCCCCTACACTTCTTCTAAAAGGCAATTGACGCTTCTCCTTTTCCATTAACTAGGCCATCATTGCCATGTTAATCGCCTCTTCCAAGGTCCACATGTTCTGCAATCTGATTTTGTCTTGAATGGATGTTTTCAACCCATTCAAATACCATGCAACTTTCTGGTTCTCAGTTTCACGTAATTGGTTGCGCTCTGCCAATCGCATAAATTCATCCGTATAATCAGCCACTGTTTCGATTGCCTTGCACACAGCTTATGAACATGCGATACAAAATTTGTTCATAATATGCGGGTAAGAAACGCTCCATCATAAACTGTTTCATTCGTCACCACGTCTGAATTCGATGTTTTCCTTTCCTTTGACGGAAGGCAATCATCTTCACCATCTTAGACTCTGGAATCTCCATAATATCAAAGAAACGCTCTACTTCCACCAAATAATCCAAGAAATCCTCAACCTTCAGATTACCCGCGAAGTTCAGAATGTCAGCTTTAATTCGAAAATCATCATAATTGTGGCGGTGATTATGGGCGTTCTACTGATTCTGGGGTGGTTTTGCCAACTCTTCCTCAGACTCAGATTCACTCTCTTGCACCTGACGTTGTCTGGGATTTCCCTCAATTGGCCCCTTCGATTATTACCTCTATTATTATTGCCTCCAACTTGCCTCAACAACAGTTCGTTAATCTCACCAAGCTGCTCAGTCAATGTGTCAATATGACCGTTCTGAGCATCCAAATCCGCTCTAGTAACTGGAACAGCAGCTTCAGGGTCACCTATGGGTTGAACCAGCGATATCGAAGAGGGAAAGCGTGCTCTGATACCACTTGATGCAGCGCAAGAGACCAAGGTTTACAAGCGTAAAGCTAATATAACAAGAATTCTGGAATCCACTTGGGAATTTTGAGAGAAAACTCAAAGTTATTCAATAATTGTCTAAAAAGTCCCCACATCAACTTAAGAAAAACCTTAAATACGTTTTGTTAAGAAACCCTAGGGCTAAACGAACACATAATTAAGGCCCATGAGCTAAAACAAACCCAAATAAAATAAAACGAAAAATAAATAAAATGGTCCAAAACTTCAAACGCAATTTTGAGGCTCTAAACGACCTCGGATGCCTGAAAAAAGCCTATTAGTCATGGCGTTGGATGTGAGTTGGAATCGTGGCGCGATTCTCTTCAATTTGATATGTAAATCGACTATATTCGAGCTCCGGAGCAAAGTCTAATAGAAATAATTTCCCTCGTTTTCGTCGTTCAAGCTGCTCTTCAAACTAAATCGCCATCCATTCTACATCGTACGCCCGCAAACTCGCTGACACCTAGCACTAGTTGACACATGTCTTAAGAACCATTTTTGTGTCGAAATAGATTTGGCACGCCCAGTGGGACAAAATTACTTCAAGTTAGTTAAAGTTGCGTGTTTCTGGTTGAAACTCGAAAAGCTTTTTCTCATAGAATCATGGAAGACATTGTTGAGCGAGGTTTAACTTTAGAAAGAGGTGCACAAATAGTTCATCAACAGCCACATGACTTACTTTTTATTGAGGAAGTTGAGGTTGGAACGGAGCATATCCCATTTGCGGTGAAAACACAGATGGTGTTAGGCTAAAACTTGGTAGGAAAATTAGTTTACAAGGCCATAGAAGGTTCTTACCACGCCACCACCTATATCGAAAACAAATGACTGCGTTTAATAACAAGTAGGAATTTGCTATTGCTCCTAAACCTTTAAGTGGAGAAGAGGTCTTAGCTAAAGTGTCTAGTATCAATTACATGCTTAGAAAGCAACCGATAAATAGCAGCTTAAGTGGTAAAACTCATGTTCCATGTTGGAAGAAAAGGTTCATATTCTTTGACCTTGAATATTGGAAGTCTCTTTACATTCGGCATTCTCTAGATGTTATGCATATTGAAAAGAACGTGTCCAAGAGTGTTATTAGAACCTTACAAAACCATTCCAAGGAAGACAAAATATGGGGTTCCTGCCCGTCTAGATCTTTTGGAAATGGGGTCCAACTAGACTTGGCACCCGAAGTTGGGCAAAAAAGAACCTTTCTACCTGCTGCTCCATATACACTGTCTAGGGGTGAGAAACAAGCATTGTGCAGTACTTTGATGGGTACAAAGGCTGCCCAAGCATGTGAGATATGCGATTACTAGGTTATGTTTCTTCTTTAATACCCTATGTAGTAGAGTGATTGATGTATCAAAGTTAGATAAAATCCAAGCATATCTTGTAACGACATTGTGTTTGCTGGAGAGGATATTTCTACCTTCATTCTTCAATATAATGATTCACTTAACTGTGCACCTTATTAGAGAGGTGCGATTGTGTGGACCAGTTTATTATAGATGGTATCTATTTAAAAGAGGCATGAAAGTGCTAAAGGGTTTTGTAAGGAACCGCAACCGTCCAGAGGGCAGCATTGCTGCGAATTATATAAGAGAGGAAGCTATAGAATTTTCGCCGAGTATTTATCTGATGTAAACTCAATTGGAATTCTGCCTTCTCGAATGGGTCAAACAAACCAAGGCAAAGGTATCTCAAGTGCTAAGGTACAATCAGCCCATCGCGAGGACTGCGAGCAAGCACACCGTTGTGTATTAGAGTATGCTACTGATTGCAGATTCTAGCAAAACTTTGTAAACAAATGGTAAAAATTCTTTGTTAATTTGTATGAAATCTGTTTGCAGATTACATAAGGCTTCCTTGAGTGCCTTTTATTCAATTAAAAAGAAGAGTGTTTTCTACTGTTAATTACCCTTACAAGGTACTTAACCTTTGTAAACATTTAGTGTTGTTATATATTTGACAAGTGTTAATTAGCCTTTAATAATTAATATAGGTGGCAAATGAGATCAAGAGTGGATCGAATGACATAACACCCTCATTGAGACGACTAGCTCAAGGGCCACCTATGAATGTGCTTAAATACGAGAGTTATGAGATTGGGGGGTGCCATTATCACACAAAGGCATGCGACAATGTAATATTTGCCAAAATAGTGGGTGAGCTTGGTGGCAAATACAGTGCAGGTGGCGAGTGAGAAGGATAAAAATCCAGTTTATGCAGATATGACTTTCTATGGGGTTATCCAAGAGACTTGGAAGCTTGATTATCATGATTTTCGGGTGCCATTGTTCAAGTGCGAATGGGTGGAGAAAAACAAGGGTATAATAACAGATAAGTTAGGGTTCTTTTGGTAAATTTTAATAGAATAGGTCATAAGAGAAACGTATTTGCTTTGGTTGCCCAAGTGAAGCAAGAGTTTTATGTAGAGGACCCACTCGACTCCAGTTGATTAGTAGTGCTTGCAGCCCCAACAAGAGATTATAGGGATTGTGGACAGGAGGATGACTTAGGAGACATCGATGTTGACCTTCCATCTTTTACTGAAGGACTACCATCTGTTGAGGAATTTGATGATATACTTGATGATGGTGATACAATTTACAAGAGAAATAATTGTGAAGGCATATGGATTGATCAAGCAAGAAAAAAGAATGCATAATTGATGCATTAATTAGTTAATAAATTTTATTGTAAGAATTAATTTACTTTCTCCCTTTGAAGATTATACTAAATTATAATGTAATTTATTTTTGTATAATCCATGCTTTCATTTATTCCCTTTTAATATTCAATTTAATTTTACCCTCACATATATGTATTTTATCTTTATATATTCAATTTAATTTCACTTTACTAGTTAGTCTTGGTAGTACTATTATTAGTCTGCAATGCATTGGTTGCTAATTTGGAGTTTTCTTTCTATTTCAATTAGATTCTACAAAGTTCATGCTTTCTTAGGAGACTTCTTTTGTAAGAGACCACACAAGATTCTATTTTGTAAGATCGGTGTCATTAACTCCTCCCTGTTCCAATTTCTTTCATAGTTTTATAAGAAAAAAAATTAATTAATCAAATTGCAATCTTATTGCTTTTAAACACCTGGTGCTGCTTAAGCTTCAAGTATTTATTGCAATCATTATTTAATAGAGTAGCTGGATGAACCTCAACTAATTCCCCACTAGAACTAGTCTTGGCAGAGTCTTTACTTCTGAGACCAATTATCTGCCAGAAAATATATATAGATCAGGTATTGCAAGTCTAAATATATATTATTTATTGAGAATGTGTAGAGGAACATCTAGGATGAAAACAGTACATTTGGGGCATATTCGCATAATAAAAATGATTTCTTATTGTCATTTAGAAAGAGCTTATACTGTTTATGGTCTGATCTGATGGTGTTGCTTAATTTATTAATTTGGATATATCATATCACATCCATATTACTGGCTTGTTTATTACTTTTAGTATAATCTGGCTTCCCTCTCAAGTAACCATTCTTATTGCTTGCTTCTTATTTCTTGCATTGTTAACAATTAATAAGATGCTTGCATTGTTTTATTCTTAGTAAAGCCATGTTCCTGTAAGCATAATATGACTTTGTATCTTTGGTTTCTACAATTGTACGGATCAAGTAATGGCAACACTGAAAGGCAAAAGGAAAATGAAAAACCCACAAAATGCCAAAAGGAAAGAATATTGCAGTTTCCACACCAAAGGCCAATACCAAGAAGGATGCATCACCCATGGCAACCAGAGTGCCACCTGCAAATGGTAACAAACTAAGTGCCAATGGTTCAGGCCAAACGACTATTAGTACTGCTGATAGTGGTTCCACTCGGGGAATTACAAAGATGCACAATATAATTCTGAAGAAAGCTATGGGCCGAAAAATTCAAGTGCATCATAATTCACATGATGTACCAATAGAAGAGGCTCGTAAGAATCTAACTTCATACATAGGGGTTTTGGCGAGGACCACAATCCCTATTATTGAAAAGTCTTGGTCGAAGGTGTCAAATAACTTAATGACTAAAATCTGGGAGAATGTTGAGGTATTTCATATTCATTTGACTAATTGTAAACTTTAATTTGCTGCATTTTTTAACCTTCTCTTATACTACATTTGTAATGAATGTTTTGTGCTTATGAATAAAATATAGGCTGGCTTTGATCTTTGCCCTACAAGCCGGTAGCTGGTGCTGTCCTATGCTAGCAGCAAGTGGAGAATATTTAAGACCAATCTTACAAACAAACGGTATTAACATTCAAGAATGATCCAGAGGCTTTTAAATCAATTCCCAAGCAATATGAGGACTGCATTGAGTTGAAACATTGGGAGGCGTTTGTAAAGGACCAACTATCTGCAAAGTTTATGGTAAGATTGTTGATTTCAAGCGTTTAGTTTGAAGTGTTGAACTATGCGTACAAGTCTATTACCACATGTCTTAAAGCGCCTAACTATTTTGGTTCTTTTTACTTATTGCATACACTACATGAGGCACAAAGCAAGAGAACTATAAAAAGGAAGTATCACCATAAATTATCGCAAAAATGATATATTGGCTTGGAAGAGGAATTGGTAAGATTATGCTGCCCCTATGTATGAATGAGATTTTGAAATAGTATATATATTCCATATTTAATATTTAAGATTGGGATTTGAATGTTTGATGAACTTGGGATTTGAGTTTTTGTCTTTATACCAATATTTTACTCTTAAAGATCCAATTTTCTATCTTTGCTTCCAAAATCAACAATTTATATTAAAATTATTGGAATCAGAATGAAAGGTGCATAATGCAACATTTTTTTAATCTTAAAAGAAACCTCTGCCAACCATATATAGTTGCTAATTTTGGATGGTATAGTGGGAGCTTTTGTCATTTATGGAAAAATTGGATTGTCTGGGGCAGAAACATTAATTGTAGCACTTGGGTTGTTTGTGATTCTCGAATTGGATGCAAACAATGAGATCTAATCTGGGCCTTTATGTTGTTGAAAGTTTGTCAAATCGTTCACATCCTATTAAAAGTCTTCTACTTTTGGTCTTCAAAATTAGGATGGCTCATGTGTACCAACAAGCATTTATTTACTCCCAACTTTAGCTCAATCCATTCAATCCTTAACCACTGCACCAGCCCCAAGATCGTTTCAGCTGTTCCAGTGTTCCATTTCAATTTATTAAGTCCTACATTAGGACCCTCCAATAATCCATTCGCTAATCTCTACATGACTTCCAGTGCCTACATAATTATTATCACCTTCCACTTTTTAATTTGGCATATCAGTATAGAAAATGTGGTTTTGTCTTGGTGGTCTATGTTCCTCAATTAAACTATGCTTTTTTTCAAGGAAAAAGTTTCTTTCCTTTAAAATTCTAGAGGAAATGTTCAAATTTCACTAAATGCTAATATTCTGGTTCTATGGTCAGATGAAATCAAATGTTTTGGAGGAGTATCTTGATCGTTCCGTTTTATGGAAGAAGGCATGTGAAGATTCTAATGGAAACTTACCTGAGGAAGTACAATCGGTGGCCAAAGTCATTGTAAGCATTCTGACCTGTTATTTCCTCCAATATATTTGATCATTGATGAGTGTTTTTATGTGTAATGCGATTTGTCATGAACTGTGGCAGGATGAATTGCAGAAGAAAAAGAAGCAAGGAGAGTTAAAACTCGAGGGTGCAGTGGACATTCTAATTATGGCCTTAGAGACTTTGGAGATCCATGGTAGGGTAAGGGAAGTGAGGGGATGTCAATCCTAGTATATACTTCGTCATTCCTAGAAAACCTAAGGAACTAGTTTTAAAGAATGAGTTGCTGGCTATATTAAAAAAGGAGCGTGACGAACTGTTGGAAAGAATTGTCAAGTTAGAGGTGCAAGACAAAGGGAATGAACCTGTTACACCTAAGATACTTCTAGGTGAAGGGCTTATCTTTGATAAAGCAAGTTATCAAGATGAGGGAAAGTGTAAGGATGCGGTCATTGAACTAGAAATGATGGAGAAAAAAGACATGGTGGATTTGATTGTGGATAATGTGGATGACAAAGTAAAGGTAATTAATGTGTGACTCTTTGCTAATATTATGATCTTATGGAAATGGTCTGTGTTAAAAATGGGAATGGGGTTGTTATGGTTTTACTGCCTTTTGAATTGCATATTACTTATGTATTGCTATCTTTGTTTAGGTGAAATCTTGCAAACTAGCTGTGAGAAATTGTAGCAATATTGTTGCGTACGGTTCAATCATTGATCATGCATCTGAGGTAGTGCAGGGGGTTCCTTTCGGTGAGGGCAACCTATGGGTTGCGATTGACATTGCTATTGATGGAGCGGCTTTGCTTCCCATTCCAGTTCAGGACGAGTTAACAACGGTTGATGATGCTGTTGGAAGCCATGTCGCTTGGCCTAAAGACCTTGCAATTGAATATAGTGAAGGGGATGGATCCACAGCCCTATATATTTGACATAACTTTGGCCCTAATTTTTTATCCATTGGATCATGACACTATCAATGGCTCACATTGAATCTGACTTATCAAAATAGATTTCATTAATTTAAATAAAATACACATAAAAATCAAATTTGACAACTTTTTAGTCTAGATATGCAGCTCTCATTCCCCAAAAAGAACTATGTTCTTCCTTCTCTCCCTCTCCATCCCTCTCCATCATCTCTGTAACAAACCCCTACACAACTTCGACATGGAAATACAGGTATTTTTTCCTTGTATTTTCTTCTCTTGAATTTTTTTTGTTTATAATGGGTGTAATGGGATTTTGAGTTTTTGGCAGTGGGTTTTGATTCTTTTGATTAAGGGAACTTGGGAAGTTTTTTATTGAGTGTACGGTTGCTTTTACTTTTTTATGGGTTTTTAAGTTTATACTTTTGATCTATTTTGGTTTTCCCTGTCTCATCTATTTTTTAAACTGTACCTCTGAAACTCTATGATTTCTTTTTTCTTTCAAATATTTGGAGCTTGCTTAATTTATATCTTGATCATTTTTAATATGCTAAATAGGTAGCTGATGCAATTCCAATTGAGATTGATGAAACAAATAATCCAAAAAAGAAATTTGAACGGCTAAAAGCACTATATGCAAGGATGACCTTTGAAACAATGGAAGAAGACAAAGACTACTATGAAGATTATGATCGACAAGAAGGTTTTTGGATTCGAAATCGGTCTTCATCCAAGACAAGAAGGGGTATAGACGAGATAACTAGTAGGCAATTTGTTTGTGCACGTAATGGGGAGTATATCCCAAAGAATAAGGTGCAGGAGGCTACAGAAGAAAATGATGACAAAGAGACATGTGAGAATGACAAGGTGAAGAAAGGAGGTAAAAATTGTTCAACAATTAAATGTGGGTGCAAAGCTAGTATGCGAATTAAACATGACATATGCTTGAATAAATGGAAAATTTCAGTTTTTAAAGACTCTCACAATCACAAAATGATCAGCCTAGAGAAGACTGAAAATGAAGTCGAACAAATGTATGCCCAATGCAGCCAAGAATCTGACTGAAGTTTTCCATAAAGAAAATTTGCCGATTGCTAAAGTTACTTCAAGCCTAGGTGGTGCGAATATTGGTTTTAATACCAGAGATTGTTATAACCACTTAAAGAATGTCTGACATAGAGAGTTAGATGGTGGGGATGCTCAATCAGTCCTCACTTACTTCAGAAAACAACAAGCTGCTAATCCCCAATTTTTTTATGCAATCCAGTCCGATGAAAATGGAAGGGCAGCTAATTTCTTTTGGGTGGACTATCGATCACGCATGGCATATCAGCATTTTGGGGACATAGTTACATTTATCATGACTAATAAGACTAACAAGTATGATATGCCCTTTGCTCCATTTACTGAAGTAAACCATCACTTTCAGTCAATTCAATTTGGGTGTGCCTTTTTACAAGGTGAGACAAAAGTAACGTTTGTGTGGCTGTTTGAGACATGGCTTGAAGCTATGGGTGGACGCCATCCAGTTTCCATCATTACTGACCAAGACCCGGCAATGAGAGCAGCAATTGCCAAGGTCTTTCCTTACACCCGCCATCCTTTATGCATTTGGCACATCAAAAAGAAGTTTGTTGAAAAGATGTCTCATGTGTATTTCAAGAAGTCAAAATTCAAGATTAGTATGAAAAAATGCATCTAGTCAGCCTGCGAAATAGAGGAATTTAATGAAAAGTGGAAGACCTTGATGATAGAAAACGGATTGGAAAGTAACGAATGGCTGCAAGATTTATACGTACTTCTTGGGTTCTTGTATATAATCGTGATATATTTTTTGCAGGAATGAATACTACAGGACATAGTGAGGACATCAACTCATTTTTTGATGGATTTGTTACATCGACAACAAATCTTAGAGAGTTTGTTGTCAAATATGAGCAAGCATTGAAGAAGATTGTGGAAAAAGAAAGTGATGAAGATTTTGAATCAGAACATAATGATGGAGAACTCATTTTGAAACATGTAGCCAAGTTGTATATCAGAAACATGTTTAACAAATTTAAGGCAGAATGGGGTCAAGTTAATCGGTACAAAGTTAAAGAAATAGAATGTGACAATGAATATCAAACATACTTAGAAAAATCAAAATTTGGACAGCTTGAAGGGTTTATGGTGAAGTTAAACTTAGAGACATTAAAAGGGATGTGTGAGTGCAAAAATTTTGAGTTTGTGGGAATATTTTGTGGACATTGTTTGAAAGTATTTGTTCGTCTAGATATTGATGAAATACCAGACCATTTTATTCTTCTAAGACGAAGAAAAAAGGCAAATAAATTTAGGATTATGGATTCAAAATATTTTGTGAAAGGTGATGGTAAGGAAGAATCAGAAGCTTTGAGACTTAGCCACATGTGTCGCCAAGCAACTAAATTGGCTTGTATTGCAGCATCTTCAGATGAGACATACACTATTTACATAGAAGTTATGAATGAATTGTCCAAAAAATTGTCAAAAGTTCCTCATCAGCATGATCCAACCAATGCTTCCCCAACAAAAGGAGATCAATGCACTAATATTTGTTCCTCTCAATTGTTGCTTTTGGATCCAAATATCTCCCAAACCAAGGGAAGGAAGAAGGATTCCCACAGACTACAAAGTGGTATTGAGATAGCCATGAACAAGAAAAAAAAAGAAAGTGTGCTTTATGCCAAAAATTAGGACACGACAAAAGAATTTGACCTTCAAATCCAAAAAGAAAAAAGTTTGAATTAACTACTTCATGTAAGTTGAATTAATTTTGTGTTTAATTTCTTCGAATAGTAGACTTTCTTACTTAATTTTAATTGTCATTTTTAACCAATGTTTCAGTGAATGAGGAAGCACAAGAGTTGGGCCAAGATATCGAGAGTGATGATCAAGTTGAAAGTTAGGAAATGGTGCAATTTTTTTTATTTTGGAGGCTTCTTGATGCTGATGAGTTGTGTTGATTTTAGTATATGGTTGCTATAGCCCTCAGATGATTTTGTATATTTTTTTGATCGATATAATTAGAGATACATAGTGATGGCTGGATTTAATTTTTTTTAATCAAGCATAGAATTCTGCAGGTGGTTGCTATATACTGCTTAAAACCAAACTTTTTGCCGTAGTTTGCAAATTAATCAAACATCATTTTAATTAATTGTTATCCTTTTTCTTTGATACACTTGTAACAATTACATTGCACCAGGCATAAAATTCCGTAGTTCATTTAAGCAATTACATTTGCCATATAATTGAAGGAATTGTCACTTAAAGGCAAAAAATGAACAATTACGGCAGGCTTCTGTCAAAGAAAAAAAATTCTAACCTTTGAACATCTTAAACAGTTTGCATTCACACATCTACCATGAGGGAACTGTCTCTTAATAAAGAAAAAAATTTACAATGATGGCTACGATGGCTTTTGCCATAGAAGAAAAAAAAGTGAGCTTTGAACATCTTGCACACTTTGCATACACACATCTAGCATGAGTGAACTGTCACTTGATAAAGAAAAAACAATGTACAGGGATGGCTTCTGCTAAAGGAAAAAAACCCCATACATACACTTTTCAATCTAGCACTTTTCCTTTAGCCCTCACAACCAAGGGTTTCAACATTTTGCTTATTAATAAGTACACTGCGAATAAATTGGTCATCAAAATTTTTCCTTTCTATTCAATTAAGCTAAAGACCCAAAAGAATGCAAGTGAGAGTAAGGAATCAGAAAAAACTAAAATGGAAGTTCTGTAATCTGATTTCTCATTAAAATTTAGAGAACTATTGTCTTTTGAAAAAGAGAATGTTCAGCAGATGCCTAATACTTGTAACAATATTCAAATTAAAATGATTAAATTTATGATTTATCTGATTAGAAATTGTAAGTTTGAGATAACTCTTCATAAAGACAACAATCATGTCCCAAAAAAAAAGAACAGCGACACATCAATAACAATATCAACCCAGATAGGTGAACTACCTGGTTTGCCGAGATACAAGAAAGAAGAAACAGACTTGATACGTCGCCGTTCGAAGTNAAAAAATATGAAAGAAAAGATAGGTTCAAACCTCAGAGCTATCCCGAAATTGCATAAATGATGCAGAATATTCAAGAACAAGGATATATTCAAATTGTGCCTTAAAATTTTCCTAAACTATTAGAACCAATTCTATTAAACTATCTTCTTGCATGACAATAAAAGCAGTCAGAGGCTAAAAGCATCAATGAAGTAAATAACAAATAAAGAAAATTTGTAAATGTACCGCTGAGCCCAGCATAAAGTCCAACTTTTTTATTTTTCCTTTCTATTCAATTAAGCTAAAGACCCAAAAGAATGCAAGTGAGAGTAAGGAATCAGAAAAAACTAAAATTGAAGTTCTGTAATCTGATTTCTCATTAAAATTTAGAGAACTATTGTCTTTTGAAAAAGAGAATGTTCAGCAGATGCCTAATACTTGTAACAATATTCAAATTAAAATGATTAAATTTATGATTTATCTAATTAGAAATTGTAAGTTTGAGATAACTCTTCATAAAGACAACAATCATGTCCCAAAAAAAAGAACAGCGACACATCAATAACAATATC
>QANT01001297.1:0-22493 GCA_003254885.1 Purshia tridentata | reverse complement strand
AAAGCTTGATATAGTTTAAATCAAAGTTAAATGGAGCCCACAAGGATCTTCACAATAATATGGCTCAAAGCGATCGATATCTTCAGTGAAGTAACAAATTGACAATCAACATTCTGAATCCAAAACAGACAACTGTTCGCTCACCTCAATGACCTTTGGGTTGCAAAGAGAGAAAGCCTCCTACAAGAATGAAAGAATGCCACGTGGATTAAGCAACATCCTAGTTCACTATTTAATAATTTACTACATAAAATATGTTCAAACTGATATAGAAAGCATGGACAAGCCATATCACATGTGATATTTCCCTCATAGCCATTATATCAAAAGAAACCTATTTGGCTAGGCTTGCGGCACATATAAATGAAATTATCAATAGCTACAGGCACCAGTAACTGACCTCTCCCATGGCAAGCACTTCAAATGCATCTTTGTAATTTTGTCTTTGAATTAGTTGCTTTGCATTTGTATGAAGCATCAAGCCCATCATTATTGCCCTGCCAAATAGCAGCTCAAATCTTACTTCAAACTTAAAATGGGACTGCATACCCTTAAACTTCTCATAAAATACACATCTAATTGGATTATGAAAATTATTGAAACCTAATTATGTATCATACCACTCATCAGTCTCGAATCCCAACTCTACTTTCTGTCTGCTTTGATCTTCAAGTACTATATTGAAGTCTTCAATTGGCAATGAACCATCTGCATGCCTCTTGGCCAATGCAGTGGCAGCTGCCCTATCATGTCAATAGATGCACAACCCAGTTAAAACTTTAAAATCGAAACATAGACATATACAAATCTATAAAATATTGGATATTTATATATATATATATATATGCTTTTTCTCCTTTCTGGTTATCTTAACAGAATTAAATTAGACAAATTTACATTATCACTGGCAAATAACAGAAGAAGAAGACCAAACGCTTCTTTGGATATAATTTATATTTTTTGACTGCCAAAATGCCACAAAGGCACAAACCTAAGATTCAATTTTCGTTTTGACAGAATCCTCAGGAACCAAAACACCCCTTCCAGCAGCTCCAGTCTCAAATTAATTTAACAAAAACCAAAATAACAGAAAAACCCCAAGTTTCAAACCCTAGTTTTAGAAAATACAATGAACCCCACGATATAGAGAGAAGGGGACAGAGAGAAAGCCTTAATAAAACCCAATGGGATAAAACCCCTATTATAAAACCCTAGTTTTCAGTAAACAAATTGAACCCCTAGGATTCGCAACTCAGAAGGATGAGAAGAGAGAAGGGAACAGAGAAAAAGAGAGAAGGGGAGCTACGATGTCAATTACCTGAAAATCTCCAGCTTGCCACAATGTACAGTATGTGCGCGACCTGAAAGAATGGGGCTACACCGGCGTCACCTGAGGATGAGAGAGAAGAAGTTTGGTAGTGAGATCGACTACCAAGCTCCTTCTCAGTGTTGGGTTTCTGTGAGAGAGAAGCTAGGCATCTGAGTTTCTATGCGAGAGAGAAAGTGCTTTTGTGAAAGAGAAGGGGAAAGTGAGTGAGAGGCTCGGGTATAACTTGGGGAAATTGGGTGAAAAAAGTAAAAACTTAAATTAAAAACTTAGCTAAACATATTACTTATCAGTTCAAAATATTTTGTTTCTCAAATTAAAAACTTAAAATATCAGTTGAAAATATTGGGTGACATGTAAATGGAATAAGATATCATCCAAAAATTCAACTGATATCTAAGTATTAACATTATCAGTTTTTTTAATAACTGATAACTAAAATATGATGTCTATTACAGTTATTGTTGTAGTGTTTCTGACCGTGAGTTCTTATGTTAGGGTTGTGATTTTCTTTTAACTTGTTTTAGGTTAGTTAGTTACATTAGAACATTATTGTCGTGTGTGTGTGGTGTTTATCTTGCTGCACTTTCTTTTATGCATGCTTTCTTGCGTGTGTGTTATATTTTAAGTCTTTTTCAAGGTTCATTGCTTTCCTTGCTTGGTCTTTAGACATTACCATCCTTGCTGCATATCTTTCAATAGTGGAGTGATATTAGGATTCTTACCCTCTTTATCTACTAAGTATATCTACTGGTTCTGATTTTGCTCTAGTTTGTGCATGCAATTAGGAGTCTAATTCAGCTAGGTAGTCAAGTATGGTATATGTTTAATTAGTTTCCTTGTCAATTTTAGGGTTGCATCTAATTTGGAAGTTAAGTTTAAATTTGAATTTCTTGCTTTATTTGCATGATCTAATTTGGTGTTTGCTTCCTTAGTAGTTTATGCTTTTTGAATTCTAAGTTAGGTTGGATTGTGTCTAGTCTAGGAAGTTTGAATTTGAATTTATTCTTGTTTAATTTTCTGATTTTCGTTTTTATTTATTTATTTTTATTAAAAAAAAATCTGAATTTCATTTTCTTTTTAATTGTTTAGTTGTAGTTCTAATTCCTTTGTTTCTTAATTTGTAGGTACTTGTGTATGTCCCAACTAGGTTCTGACAAACCAATTGACTATGAAACTCCTTTGGATGAGAGATTAGCACAAATTAGATTGTTTTGTGAAAGGAGTAAAGGGGAACAAGTTCAAGTGGCAACAAATCTACCTTTACAATCCCCTGCACCATCTCCTATATCTTCACCTACATCATTTACAGCTTCTAGTCCTAGAGCATTTGGGCAGATGGGTGATCAGAATCAAGATAACATGACTAGACCACTGAAGGATTTCTCTATACCTCAGGCTGCTGATCAAACAGTTTGTGCCATTTTTACCATGCCTGGACATGCCATAGAAAGTTGTCCCTAGAATCAGAACCAATCTTTCACGGATCACATGATGGAGCAGGCCAATGCTTTGGGTACTTACTCATCAGGGTTCTTATCAGGGTCAAAATCAGATGCAGAGACCCAGAAATGATCCCTTTTCTCATACTTACAATCCGGGGTAGAGGAATCACCCCAATTTCAGGTGGAGCAACAATCAGAATCAGCAGCAACCCCAGAGCTCATTCCCATAACATCAGGCACATCAAGGCTATTAACAACAACAGCCTCAAAAGAAGCCATTGGAAGAGTTGATTGCATCCATGGCTCAGAGTTTAGAAAATTTCATGCAAAGTACACAGTCTTTCATTCAGAAGTTAGAAACACATATGCAGAGGACTGATAGGGCTATTGTGAGTCTTGAGCAGCAGATGGGCTAGCTAGCTACTGCATTGACTCAAAGAGACCCAGGAAGACTTCCAGGGCAGGTGATCATTAATCCCAAGAACAATGAGCAGGTGAATGTGATTACTCTCAGAGGGGGTAAGATAGTTGGGAAGGAAGATGAAGCAATTGTTGAGGAATATGCTGAGTCAGAAGATACACCTGAGGTCATAGCCGAACCTGTTGATGGTACCCCACCTTCTAAGCCATCTATAGGTGATCATGCAGTGGCTCCCAAGGGTTCTTCAATACCTCAGGTACATTCTGAACCTCTCAAATTGGTTACTTCACATGCTCCTTTTCCTAACAGGTTGCAGAAGGCTAAGAAAGAGGACCCTTTGAAGGGTTTCATGGAGATATTCAGGAAGGTGGAGATCAATATTCCCCTTCTAGATGCTATCAAGCAAGTGCCCAGATATGCAAAGTTCCTCAAGGACTTGTGCACAAACAAGAGGAGGTTCAAGGAGTTCTAGACAGTGAAGGCCTTTGAGGAGGTTTCAACAGTGCTTCAAAGAAAGCTACCTCCCAAGCTCAAGGACCCAAGCAGCGCTTCAAAGTTCCTTAAGTCATTGTGTTTCCCATACCCTTCCTTGTTTAAATCCTTGACCCAAAGCCCCATTACAACCCATTTACGAAGTCCTATATGATCTTAGGTGAAGTGTAGTCTTAATGTGGAGATTAGATGGGATGGAAGCACATTGTATTTTGATTTGATTTCAATTATTTGGTATCTTTCATGAGATCATTATTCTTTCACTTGTGTTCCTGTTCATACATATATGTGAGTTATTTTGAATTTGTATACATGAATTCGCTGACATATGCATTTTGGGTGAATCAATGCTTAGCCAATGTCTCAGTGCTTTATTTTTGAGTGATCATCTATGTGAGAATTGTAGTTGAACTAGATGCTTGTGATTACACGAGTTTGCTTTAAAGTTCAGGTTGAAAACAATATTGACATTGTCTTACACACTTGATGCTTTAATTTTGTTAACTATGAGTTATTGTTGTCAATTGGGTAATCTATGGAACTAGTATGTAATCTTTTTGGTTGAGTTATGAATGATGAAGCATATCTGAAATTTTTGGTGGAAGGTTAGATGTTTTGGTGTTACAGTCTTAGTTTTTGTTTTGTTTTGCTAGGGACTAGCAAAAGCTAAGTTTGGGGGAATATGTTGGGTCCTTAAATGTGTGCATTTTAGGCCCTCTATCTTAATGTATTTAGTGCTTAGTCCCTTTATTTCTTATTATTTATGTTTGTTTCTCTTTATTGTAGGTGGAAAGCCCAAAGGTTACAAAAGGATGCAAATCAGCCCAAATTGAGCCTAAATAAATACTTGATTTTTAAGGAGAAGCCCACAAGCATGAAAGAAGTTGAAGCCCAGCCCAAATCCTCATAGAAGTGGCATGTGTGCTAAATGAATGGCTGGCTGCACCTACAAGGGAATTCTTTCCCAATATATCTCTAAAAATCAGTTTTTCCAAATACCATATTTGGTTATTTTAATTTCTAATTTTAAGGGATTAATTAGGGGAAGAAATCATCTAGATGCAAGTCCACAAGGGGGCCAGCTACACCTACCTACTTAAACCAAATTTCAGTGGGGAGTTAGGGTTCCAAACTTTAGAAAAAAATCAGAAAATAGAGAAAGGGTGGCTGCAGCTTGGAGGCGTGAGCTCTCCTAGTGTTTCATCATTCTTTTCTCTTATCTTTGTAATTGTTAGAAGTTAAACATGAATTCTAGATGTTTTCTTATGTTTAGCATGAACTAATTTCGTTTTCTAGGGCCTAGGTTTCAGCCCTAGGCCGAATATTCATAAGGATTGATGTAGTTTCTGTTTATTCTTAATTCCATCTTCTGATGATTTTGATTTCACTATTTTTCAGGGTTAGCACACTAATATCGAGACATGAGAAAGTGCTTCCTCATGTCTTTCTTGCCAACCAAGAAAGTTTTGGTGCAATTTGGACGAATTTGGACTGAGATTGCACTAAAATGATGTTTTCGTGCATTCTTAACACCTAAAGTGGTTCTTTAGGGCTAGCACACTAATCGAGACATGAGAAAGTGCTTCCTCATGTCTTTCTTGCCAATCGGGTACGTTTTGATGCAATTTAGGCAAAAGTAGACTGAGTATGCACTGAAATGACGTTTTAGTTCTTTCTTAAAACGGAATGTGCTTCTTGAGGGGTAGAACGTTAATTCAAGCATGAGAACGTGCTTCTTACCAATCGAGCACGTTTTTGTGCAACTTTAACCAAATTGTACACAGTGTGCACCAAAATGACGTTCCATGCATTCTTAACACCTAAGGTGGTTCATTTGGGCTAGAACGCTGATTCAAACAAGAGAAAGTGCTTCCTCATGTCTTTATTGCCAACCGAGCACATTTTGGTGCAATTGAAACGAAATTAGATTGACTATGCACCGAAATGATGTTTTCCTATGTTCTTAACAGAAAAATGTGCTTCTTGAGGGTAGAATGCTAATCCAAGCATTAGAAAGTGCTTCCCCGTATCTTTCTTGCCAACCGGGCACGTTTTGGTGGAAATTGCACGAAATTTGACTGAGTATGCACCGAAATGATGTTTTCGTTACTTCTAAACACAAAATGTGCTTCTTTAGGGCTAGAATGCTAACCCAAGCATGAGAAACTGCTTCTTTTTTTTTTTNTTTTTTTTTTTTTTTTGGTAAATGAATAATGCATTAAACGAAGAGAAAACTCTACAAAATACAAGGGACATACCCCAGGCAGGGACGGATGCATGTAGTGGCTTGGGGAGTCAGGCGACCCCCCAGACGGCGGAGCACGAAGGGGGCGACCTCTTGACAGGACCCTCCCCGAGTTCCACCCTGGAACTCGGACTGATCCTGCGGGAATCCAATATCAAGGAAAATTCTACCGAAAATTCGGCAGAACCTCCCCTGAAATTGGACTAACCCTTTTCTCCACGAGACCTGCAAATACACTTCTAAGCATTCACAGCTCCTTTACCACAACCAAAAGGGTCTCCGACCCAAACAAATTCCGACCAACCAAATTTAAGTATTTAACTAAATTATTAAAGCGGTCCTACAAGTTTAACTAAGGAAATAAAAGTTACAAGTTCCAGTTAGTTCCTACAAATTTCAAAAGTTTCCTAGTTTGCCTCGACGTCCTTGGCCCGACCGTTCCACCGCTACAACCTGGGGGAAGAATTTAAAACGACAAAAAGAGATAAACTAATGAGACGACTCAGTGAGTGGACGGAGATAAAAGTGTTTAAACTTAAGATTATAACACAATTCATTTATTATAGTAAAAATACCCAAAAATAAGTTAATATCAAAACCTCACATCTCTCTTTGGGAAACCCCCAGTTTTAAAACTCTTTTTCTTTCTAAAACTATCTCATATAGATTTCGAATCAATGTAATAATAGAAAAGATCTTTCAGAAATTCATTTGCTGGAAAGTAACTCATAAAACCACCATATAAGTACCCTAGAAAACTGGCCATACACTCGTACGGAATACTGCATCGTACGAGCAGGGCGAATCTAACTGGCCATACACCTGCACGGAATTCTGCATCGTACAGGCAGGGCAAAGCTAACTGGCCATATACCTGTACGGAATTCTGCATCGTACATGTAACGACCCGTACCTTCATAAGTGAATGTTAATAGGGCCCAACGTTGACTTTTGGTTTTAACAAGATTTTAGCTTTGACTTTGGGTCCGTTAGGAAGGTCTTGAGCTCACGAGTTCATAGACACGCGGCATGGGTTATTTAGAACCCCGGTTAGGAAGTTATGAACGTGATAAAAGAGCTCAAGGTTGACTTTTTAAATTACTTGGAGTTTAGAGTTGACGTTGACATGGGTGCGTAGAGCTCGACTTCACGAGTTCGTAGACACGTAGCATGCGTCGTTTGGAGCTACGGTTTGTGAAATACGGAGGTTCAAAGTGAGGGGCAAACTTGTAATTATGTTGAAATGGGTTAAATTTCCAGAAATTTCTGGAAATTTCCCCCCTCTTTTTAAATTCTCTCTCCTCTCCTCTTCCCACGCGAGAACGCCCCCCCCCTCAGCCTCTCTCCCCTGCGCGACCTCCCCCCAGCCACTCCGACCACCCAGACCTGCCGGCGACGTCGCCAGTCCCCGGCCAGCCACCTCCCGACACCGCCCAGCCCCTTTCTCTCTCTCTCTCCCGATCTCTCCTTGCCCCTGTGCGCGACTGGAGCTTGCAGCTCCAGCCATTTCCGGCGACCCCAGGCGGCGTGAAGCAGTCCCCAGCCACCGGCCAGCCACCCCGGTACTCCCCCACGGCAGCCCGCCGTCCCCCAGCGCGAAACGACGCCGGAAAAAGCCCCCAGCCCGCCGCCATGTGTTTGTCAATTCCGGCCAGATTCCGGCACCAATCCCCGTGATTTTAGGTGGGTTTTTCTCCTCTTCTTATGGGCTTTCATTCCCCTATAGTTTAGTTGTTCAATTTTGGGAAATTGTGAGAGATTGAAATTTTGGGGTTTGAGACCCATTTCGGTTTTGGCTATGTTTGGGTGAAATTAATAGTTATTTTGTGAAATTGAAGGATAAGATACGAATTAGGGGTGATTAGGGACTATATGGGTGGATTGAAATTGAGGAATTTGAAGAATTTGGAAGTGTGAGATTTTGGGGGTTATGCCATTTCGGGTTTTGCATGGGTATTGGAAATTAAACCAAATTGTTGTGTGTTTTAGAAAATTTCCGTCATTAGAAACCTCTAATCGAAGATTGGAACGAGAAATTTAGGAAATTATTGAGGAAATTGAAAGTTTGGTCATTGGTGCTTATGCCCATTTCGGGATTTCTATAAATTTAAGGTGTCTACGATGATTTAATTAAAATTGGGCGTAATTTTCACCTTTAGGAACGATCTATTGAGGTTTAGAATAATTGGTTTGAAGGAAATCGGAGAAATGGTGAGTTGGGGCGAAATTGGACACTTTTTGGGTGGTTGAAACGTCATCCGGACGATCCTCGGTCAAGTTGGTAGAATGGAGGTTAATTGAGGAAATTACGGGATTAAAAATAAGCTAGTGGCATGGGTTCGAGTCGAGAAGGAAATTAAGTTGGATTAGAATTAAATTTAGAATTTTGGAGCGTAAGGCCTAGAATGTACATGTGTTTTTACGATCGTAATTTGAATGGTATTCTAACGTATTGTCGTTCTCGTGTTAGGCGACACTCCCGAGTCCAAGGACTATCCATTTGGAGACCAAGGCTAGGCTATCTCTGTGAGTGGACTCTGTTTCCTAAACTTGGTTATGAATTTTTATGAATTTTATGAATTAATTCGTAGTTATATTCTGAGTTAATTGAGCCGTGATTTATTTAATTTAGAAATGTATTTGGTTCGTGAATTTGGCTTCCGGATTCTTAAATAAGTATTGATTTAAATTCTGGATATTGAGTAGCTATTTTGGATTTCATACTTCGGCGAGACAAAAAGGAATTTAAAATGTTTTTATGTTTGAGTTTGAGAAAACATTGGATTTCAATGGGTTTTGTACCAAGGGTTTGGTTACTGAAAAGGATTTTATAGTCGGGGTTTAATGATTTCCCAGTTTAGAAAGGTTATGTGTTTTATGGGCGAAAAGAGATTTATGGGAAAAGGATTTTCAAACCACACCCTTCGCAGTACCCTTCAGATGATCAGCTTTATATTAAAGGTTTGGTTTTCGAAAAAGGATTTTATAGTCATTGGTTTAATGATTTCCCAGTTTGGAAAGGTTATGTGTTTTATGGACGAAAAAAAGAGATTTATGGGAAAAGGATTTTCAAACCACCCTTCGCAGTACCCTTCAGGTTATCAGGTTATATAGGTCTTTGGGACCCATCACGGCACACACATAGGCTTTGGGCCGTGTGTCGGGATGCTTTGCCCTTTGGGGGCGGCCCTGCGTGCACGTACGGCAGGATATTGGCCCTGCATGTGTATGACAGACCCTGGCTCTGCACATGTACGGCAGGATATTGGCCCTGCATGCGTACGGCAGGTCGTAGGCCCTGCGCATGTACGGCAGGCTATTGGCCCTGCATGCGTACGGCAGGTTGTGGGCCCTGCGCATGTACGGCAGGTTCGGTGGGTAACGGTCGGGTGAGGGATTTCATTATCAAAGCAGTTTACAAAATAATTCTTGGTCGATACAAAACTTCAATTTTTAGTTTATATTTTGGAAGCTTGATCAGTTTTATCAATTTATCAGAATTTTTCAAAACGGTTTTCAGATGGAAATTCTAAGACAGAGTTTTCAGTGGATTTTACGAAATGTATTTAAAACTGGGGGATTTCAAGGAAGGTTTGCGAAATTCTAAGAAACTTTAAAGTAAAGGTTTATTAATGTTTATTTTGATTTATGTCCACTCACTGAGTTAATTCATTAGTTTTACCCTTGTTGTGATCTAAATTTTCCCCCAGGTTGTAGCGGTGGAACGGTCGGGCCAAGGACGTCGAGACACTATTATAAAGTTGTGAAGCAGTAGAAATTTATTCTCTTGGTATTTTATTTTCTATAGTAAAAGTTGTAGCACCATTGAAATTTATAAAATGCTTTTAAAGCTAGGGGAATCCCAAAAGGGTGACAGTGAGGCGTTGAGAAACTTTGAATTTAAAGGTTTAGGCGAGAGTTGAATTCTAAGTTTGAGCTTAAGGTGTAACTTGAGGAATCTATTTGAGGATAGTGGAAAGATTAATTGAGGTTTAAGTTGGTTTATAATGGAGATCGAGGATTCTAAGATTTTGGGAGAAACTAGTGGAATTCTAAGTCAGGACGTTGTGATATAATTTGAATTGATTCCAGTTTAGAGGACCATTTAAGGATAATTGAGGTGATCTTTCAGATAGAGGTTAAATTGAGGATGTTTGAGGGATTTAAGGATTACAGTGGAAATTGGATTGGTTAGAGGATCGGTGACCAGGTTAATGATCATGATTTATGATTTGAGGTTTGACTGTGATTGGAGGTTTGAGAAGGATTGCGAATGTGATGATTTTACTGATTATTTTAATTGAGTTTATTTTGAGATTTTCAGTAGATTTCACTCACACGAGCTCTAGTGAGCTTACCGGGTTTGTGTGTAAACCCGGTGCACCTGTGGTTGGGTGCAGGGTTTGGTTTTGCAGGTGTGCAGGCTGAGGAGACGGCGGAGAGAAGACGAGGCAGTGGGACCAGCAGTATTTCAGAAACTTGGTTTACAGCTGTTTTTATTTGTTAAAGATTTACAGTTTGATTTTATAAACGTGCTTTTGAAATTACAGTTATTTTCAGTAAACTATTTATTATTCATGGCTCACAGTTTCAGAAAAAGGGCCCACAGGAAACAGTTGTGAGTTTTCAGCAGTTTAGGCACGTGCCCGAGGGTCGGGGCGTGTCAAAGGGTTCTGGAAGCTTCTACAATTGATTGGGCCTCAAGACAAGCAAGCAAGGAAGATGGGCTTAAGTGAGCATAAGGATTGACTCTGGCAACAATAGAAGAATGGGTCATAACAATGTTTTAGTTTAGGCACGTGCCCGAGGGTCGGGGCGTGTCACACTGTGACAACTAAAAATGGTTGGTAGGAAATATAAAGGAAGAGCATGCAGTATGACTTTTAAAAACCAAATGTTTGTATTTATATGCTATCTATTTGGTTGTGTGAACAGACTTTACTATGTATATGTGTCTGTGTCTTAAGTTACTATAGTATATTATTGTGATAAGATAATAAGTTTGAAACTTATTTTGTTTTCATAAAAATACTAATTAGTAGTGACTGTGATTTTATATCAAGATGGCTGGAGGAGAAGAGAATACGAACCATGTGTTTAACGAAAATGATAGAGTAATTGCAACTATTTAAGATATGGCAAACGCGATTCGTCAAAGCAATAGGGGACGTCACGAAGAGGAAGAGGTAGAACGAGTTATGCGGATTCAAGGAGAATTTCGAAGGTCTTGACTCCTTGTTTTTACGGGTGTACCAGATCCAATAATAGCAGAAGATTGGTTGCATCAAATCAAAAGCAATATGATTAATCAAAGGATACCAGAAGGACTATGGGTAACTATTGCCAGTTCCTATTTTAAAGGGCAGGCATATCATTGGTGGGAATCAGTGCAGGGGATGCAAGAAACAGAAAATATGACTTGGGGGGAGTTTGAAAGATTCTTTCTTGAAAAGTATTTCCTTGGAGTGATACGAGAAGCAAAGGTGCACGAATTCATGTACCTAGTTTTGAGGGACATGACAATGGTTCAGTATCAAGCTAAGCTTGAAGAATTGTCACGTTGTGCACCTTACATGATACCAGATGATGCTACAAGAGCAAAAAGATTTGAGGAAGTTCTTCGACCCGCAATTAAAGAAAAGGTGGCCATCCTTAAGTTAACTAGTTATGCAGAAATTGTGGATCGAGCATTTATCACTGAACGAAGTACTCCAGAAGTAAGGAAGATTTGGACTCAAAAGAATACCAGTGGAGGACCTAGCAGTAAGCGCCCAAAATTCAAACCTCCTCAATACTTACCACCAAGGTCAAATATGACAAACCAAGATTCGATAACTTGCTTCCGTTGTGGGCAAACTAGGCACTCCCAACGCTTTTGCCCACAATTGCAGACATATCAAGCTCCTCGAACCCCTCAATTTCGATACCGTGCTCCATAACCACCACAACAGCACCAATGGAGGCCACTAACGATACCACAACTACCACGTCCTGAAAGACAACCAACCCAATTTAGACCTAAACCATCACCCGGCATAAAACGTTCTGAACAGCCTACCCAGGGACGAGTATATGCCATTGGAGCAACAGTCGAACCTGCAGAACCTGATATGGTGGAAGGTACATTCGTAGTATTCAACTCTTAGGCTAAAATATTGTTTGACTCTTAGTGCTACCCATTCTTTCATTTCTAAGACCTTTGCATCTACTCTTGGGCTAGAATATGAATTTGTAGAGTTTCCTTTACGTGTTGGGTCTCCGTTAGAAGGTAATAAAAAAATCGATAAGATATGCAGAACTTGCATGATAGAAATAGTGGGTCATAAAATCTTCTTTGATTTAATGATTATGGATTTTTCGGAGTACGAATTATCCTCGGAATGGATTGGCTCACACAATACCAAGCTATTATTGATTGTAGAAGGAAAATGGTAACCGTAAGCACACCAGAAGGGCTTACTTTTAAATTTTTTGGAGATAGGGAAATTCGCCATCCTAGAAAAACCCTTCCCATAAAAGATAATGACTTCGTAAGCTTAATTGCTAACCTAAAGATCGAAGAAGTAGACAGCCCACAAATTGAGTTCATCCCAGTGGTGCGAGAATATGAAGATGTGTTTCCAGAAGAATTGCCTGGATTACCACCAAAAAGAGAAATAGAATTTGCTATAGAAGTTTATCTCGGCACGTCACCTATTTCCATACCTTCGCATCGAATGGCATCAGTAGAGCTTAAGGAGCTAAAGACTCAACTCCAGGAATTACAAGACAAAGGATTCATTCGTCCAAGCACATCACCACGGGGTGCACCAGCTCTTTTCGTGAAAAAGAAAGACAAATCTCTTAGGATGTGTATTGACTACTGTCAATTGAATATAGTTACGGTGAAGAACAAATACCCGTTACCTCGAATCGACGATCTATTTGACCAACTGAGGGGATCTTGGTTTTTTTCTAAAATAGACCTTCGATCCAGATACCACCAATTTCGTATCAAAGAGGAAGATATGACAAAGACAGCCTTCCGAACTCGGTATGGGCATTATGAATTTTTGGTGATGCCATTTGGTTTAACAAATGTACCAGCCGCTTTTATGGATATGATGAACTGAATTTTTAGACCGTACTTGGATCGTTTTGTTATTGTGTTTATAGATGACGTCCTCGTCTATTCTCCATCTCGAGAAGAACACAAGCAGCACTTGAGTTACGTCTTACAAATGTTAAGGGAGCACAAGTTATATGCTAAGTTTAGTAAGTGTGAATTTTGGCTAACGGAGGTAAAATTTTTAGGACACGTAATTTCTAAAGAAGGTGTAGCAATGGATTCTTCCAAAGTTGATGCAGTGCTAAAATGGAATCAACCAAAGAGTGTCACTGAGGTACGGAGTTTCCTTGGGTTGGCTGGTTATTATCGAATATTCATATGATATTTTTCTCGTTTAGCTGCGCCCATGACAAAGTTAACATGAAAGGGGTCAAAATTCGAGTGGAGCGAAGCATGCGAAAGTGCATTTTAGGAATTAAAAACGCAATTAACTACAGCTCTGGTACTAACTATTCCTGAAAGGGGTGCAAGCTACGTGGTATACACTGATGCCTCCTTACAAGGATTGGGAGGTGTTTTAATGCAATCTGACAGGGTAGTAGCCTATACTTCCCGACAGTTGAAGCCATATGAAAAGAATTATTCTGAACACGATCTGGAACTAGCGGCCATCATTCATGCTTTAAAGGCATGGTGACATTACTTGTATGGTGAACGCTTTGAACTCTACTCTGATCATAAGAGTTTAAAGCATCTTTTCTCTCAAAAGGAGCTAAATTTGAGGCAACGTAGATGGATGGAATATTTAGAGGATTATGATTTTGGGCTACATTATCACTTGGGAAAATCTAATGTAGTCACAAACGCACTAAGTAGAAAATCTCCAGGAATGGTTGGAAGCTTGCAGATTCAAAAATGGAAGGTCAAGGAGGCCATTTGTGAGTATGACCTATACGTTGGTATCCAAAACAATAATGCTTATATTTGCAATTTAATTGCTCAACCCAGTTTAAAGGAAAAGTTATTAAAGGGCAGCAAGAAGGCATTCTGCAGACTCATTCGTGAAAAGATCGTCGTGGAAAAAGAGTATGAAGGATGGACTCTTCATAGCGACGATGGATTAAGATACATAGGAAGGATATATGTTCCTAAGGTTCCAGAATTGCGAGAGGAAGTTATGCATGAAGCCCATTTCTCTTCTTACACTATTCATCCCGGTGGTACCAAGATGTATCATGATCTTCAACGACAATATTGGTGGAAGGGCATGAAGTAAGAGATAGCAAGATTTATTGCAAAGTGTCTCACATGCCAACAAGTAAAAGCAGAACACCAAAAACCATCAGGAATGCTTCAACCACTACCAGCAGCAGAATGGAAATGGGACCACATCACAATGGATTTCATGAGGGGCCTACCGCGATCATCCAAAGGACAAGATGTAGCATGGGTTATTGTAGATTGTCTAACTAAATCTGCCCATTTTCTACTCGTCAAAACTACTAATTCCACCGAAACATTGGGAAAGGTATACATCAGAGAGATCGTAAGATTACATGGAATCCCAGTTTCGATTGTATCAGAAAGAGATTAAAAATTGACCTCTCGATTTTGGGGAAGTTTACAACAAGCACTGGGAAAAAAATTGAATCTCAATAGCGCTTTCCATCCTCAAATTGACGGAAAATCTGAGAGAACTATCCAAATCCTGGAGGACATGTTGAGAGCATGCATATTAGATTTTCAAAGTGAAATTCCCTAGTTCGATCACTAAACAAGCCTAGAGGGGGGGTGAATAGGCTTTAACAACAAATTACCCAATTTTAATTTACCAAGTTGATTAGTTAAATAGCGGATTAAAATCAACTAAAACTGATCAATAAAACAATCAAACAACAAAACAAAGAACACAGATATTTGCTGACACAGAAAACCCTCAACTGGAAAAAACCGCGGGACCTAGTCTAGATAAATAATCCACTATGATACCTGAAAAGTTACAACTAATGACTCGATCCAAACTAAACTAGATTCCTTCCTAGAAAAGTAAAACTGACCTCACACCACTTGTATCTCTTCGATCACTTAAATTGAGTAAAGACCTTATTGCCAAAGCCCTGAAGACAAGAGCTCACGAGCTCGACTTCAACCTTGATGCTCGAGTTCAACCAAAGATGGAGGATGTATGAATGAATGTGATAGATTGAATAGATTGACAAGGAACAATCTATTCAACTGTCTATGTTTATGCATGATGAACTATCCTATATGATTAGTGTTTATGCAAAGAAGATGTTCAGAGAATCAATAAAAGCCTCACACACTAAACCCAGAATGCACAATCTCTCAAATTGTATAATATATGCGAGTTACTTGATTTAAGATTAAAGCAATCTATTTATAAGAGACAAACCCTAATAAACTAGGAAACAAAATAGGAAAGATATGGGAATCAATTAGGCCTTTTAAAACCTTTAAAAACTGAGATTAAAAACACAAAATCGCAAAAAATCACTCGTAGGACCGGTCCTCTAAAGCATGGGATCGGTCCTTTGGAGGTAGGACCGATCCTCTGATCCGTGGGATCGGTTCTTTGATCTATAGGATCTTTCCTCTGATCCGTAAGACCTGTCCTCTGATCCGTAGGACCTATCCACTGATCCATGGGATTGATCCTCTGAAGCGAGGGATCGATCCTCTGAGACCAAAAACATTTTTTAAACAATTTTAAACATCCTTTTTCAAATCCAAAGAGATTAAAACACATTTAAAGGCATATGAATGAATTTCTAATCACCTAGAATGCATGCATAGTCTCTAAGACAAATTACCTTGATCCTAATAGGAATTGAACATTGAGATACGGCTTGATCAACACTTGAACCTCGAATCTTGCTTCACTTTAAATGACGAATAAAACCAACAATTGACTCACTTAATCTAAACTAATATAGTACTTACAAAGTGATTGTTTTGTCATTTGGAAATAGCCAATTACACAAAATTACATTAACAATCTCCCGCTTTGGCATTTCCTAGACAAAACATCATAATCAAATACAAATGAAAGACCATGACAAAACCAACGCTATGATTGTCCACTTAAACCCTGTAAGAAAAAACACTTACAAACACAAAACTCGTGAAAAGCAAAGTGTGGTGAAATATGATATAAGATATGCACTCAATCATAATAGCTATCTCTCCCCCTTTTTGGCTAGGAAAGCCAAAGGGAACACCAAAAAATTCCAATCAAGAAGAAGCACCAAAAGAAAAAAAAAAGGAAACACTAAGTATAGGAAAAATTTGAGACGAAAATCAAGACTCCAACCAACAACTTCAAACAAAAACTCTATAAGCAGACGATGACCCAAACCCAAAACCAACAAAATTTGATAAGGCACTTCAAAAAAATTCTAAAGGAAAATTATGATTAACCAAAGCTCCTCCTAAAAACATGCCTTATGCAAAAGTTTAAATAAAGATATGCCAACAATCAAATGATTATGCATGATTTGAGTTGAGAATATGAGTTGAGCAAGAAAAAGAATTGAGCCTATTATAAAACATGAAGGATTGCAATAAAGAGATAAGAAATTGAAAACTCATGCTATTAGGCACACCTATACTTAACAAAATCAAATTGAATTCCAAAGACACATATGAAACGGATCACAAACTTAAGATAGAACAAGGTACTTTGATTTTAGATGCACCCGAAGAAGATGAAATATGAAAGTAAACATGCAATGCAAACAACGGGCACAAACTTGATTTTTTTTTTTGATATATTTTATCCCAAACGAATTCCCCACAATGATTTTTTTTATTTTATAGAACAAATTCTTTTTCAAGGGGACACAATCATGGAAGCTAACACACTAGAGAATAGGTAGCCTTTTTCAAGCGAGTCAAGCAAACATGTCTTGCCCTATTAACGGCTTCACTCTAGCCACTAGGTAGCCCTCTCCATTTTTTTATTTGAATGAGATGCAAATAACAATTCATAGATTTTTTCATCAATTCAGTGTTGTAACCAAAATGAAAGCAAATATGTTCCAAAAAAGTGAATGAAATGAGTCATAAGCTTCTAAGTACTGTTAGAATGATCGAGTTAACAAGAGATGTAAAATAGCATGATAAAACAGTAAACTCAACTGAATATTAAAATCATTCATGATTATCAAAAAGCTCAATTGAAAACTTGCACAACTCAAGTTACAAGAATGATATGCATGGAATGCAAATTTCCTTTTTTTTTTTTTTAAACTGAAAAAAATAAATGAGAATGCAAAGAAAAATGCACCTAAATTACATGAAACACACAATGAAAAACTTTAGCCATGTATCTAAGAAGACTTAGTCAATTGCACAATCACCAACAAACTTTTTCTTTTCTTTCCTAGCCCAAATTTGTTTAACCTTAGGTATGTTAGGTGTAGAAAGAGAAATAGACTTTGAAATCCTATTAGCTTTATTTAGAAGTGCCTGAACTTGACCTTGAAGAGAATTTCTACCCTTATTCATTATAGGTATAAAAAACTTCCTAGTTTTCTTCCTAAGAATGTTACATCTAGGCCTAATATGACCACGCCTACCACAATGATGACACACAGGTATAAACTTTGATTTGGAAGTCACCTTAGAAGAATGAGTCACTAAGGGTGAAGCAGCTATGTTGGAGATCTCAGGTTCTATAGCTTTAACGAACTTAGTTGTAGGGTCACATGATTTAGACTCTTCACCTACAAAACCTAAACCTGTTTTATCACCAAAGGATTTCCCAAGGCTTAGCATCTTATCAATTTTTCTAGCTCCTATGGATAACTTCTCAATCTTTTCTTTTGCCTCTTCAAGATCATGCTCTAGTCTTACATTCTCAAAGGAAATTAATTCTACCAAATTAACTTGCTCATTAAAACTATATTCTAGGAACCTAATTTTATCAAGCAAATTATTCAAATCATGTTGTTTCTCAACCAACCTATTTTGTACATTAGAATTATCATGCAAAACAGAATTCTCAAGCACAAATATAGATTTTTCATTCTCAAGCACATTCAATTTATCAACCCTGACAAATTTTTTCTTTTTCAAGCATACATTTATCATTCTCAAGAGTAAACAATTTACCACACAAAGTAGAATTTTCATTTAGCAAAACATTTTTCTCATTCTCAATTGCAAGTAATTGTTTAGACATCTTAAGACACTTTTTCTTGGTCTTATAACACTCATCATACTACTCCTTGTATTTCTCAAAAATGTCTTCATCTTGCTCCTCTTGCAAATCCTCATCATGTTCACCATCATTATCTAACTTTACCATTAAAGCAAAATTATTGTTTTCATATGACCACTATCAGAATCAGACCCACTATCGCTCCAAGTTGCATTTATTGCCTTATTTTTCTCCTTATCTATTTTCATCCTAGTGTTAGTTGTAACGACCCGTACCTTTTAAGTAAATTATAATAGGGCCCAAAGTTGACTTTTGGTTCTAGTAAGATTTTAGCTTTGACCCTGGGTCCGTTAGGGAGATCTTGAGCTCACGAGTTCATTGGAATGCGGCATGGGTCGTTTAGAGTTATGGTTAGAAAGTTAGGAACGTGTTAAGGGACCCCAAAAGTTGACTTTTTAAATTACTTGAATTCCAGAGTTGAGTTTGACATGGTTACGTAGAGCTCGACTTCAGGAGTTCGTAGACACGTAGCATGCATCATTTGGAGCTACGGTTTGAGAAATACGGAGGTTCAAAGTGAGGGACAAACTTGTAATTATGATGAAATAGCATTTAAAAATTCCAAAAATTTCTGGAAACTCCCCCTCCCTTTATTTCTCTCTCCTCACCCCTCCCCACGCGCAGATAGCCCAGCCCAGCCTGACATCTCCTTCCTCTCTCTTCTGCACGATGCCCAGCCCCTTTTTCGGCCACCCAGACCCACCGGCGACGCCCCCAACTTTCTATCTTCCCTCTTTTGCGATCTCTCTCCCTCTACGTGCGCGATGTGCGCTACCTGTAACACCCCGCACTTTCCAAAGTGGTTTTGAAAAGTTTTTAAAAAATTTTCGGGATTTTAATTTGAAAGTAAAACGTTTTGGAGGTTTTGAATTTTAAAGTTTGACTTTTAAAGGGGCAAAAAGTTGACTTTTTGTTCGGGCAAGGTTTTCGCGTTGACTTTGGGTTCGTTGGAAAGGTCTCGTCCTCACAAATTCGTAGACACGTAGCACGTGTCGAACGGAGCTACGGTTTGAAAGTTACGGACGTGTGAAGAGAGGGGCAAGTTGGTAATTTTGAAAAGTGGGATTTTTAAAAGGGGCACAGAACCCCAGAAAATCCAGACAGCCATTTTCTCTCTCCTCNGAAATCTCAGATTTCTCTCTCCTCTCTCCCGACGTTTCTCTCCTCTTCGCGAGTGTTCTCCCCAGCCGGAGCTTTCGCCGGCGCGTGGGGGCGCGTCCGGCGGCGGCTGAGGCTGATCGACGACTCGCCGTGCTCGGCTGCTCCCCCTCTTCCTTCCCATGGTGGCGGCTCCCCGTGAAACAGTCCGGAAAGTGGAGAATCGCGCGTGCACAGTCGGCGTCATGGCGGCGATCGCGGCGTTTCCGGCGATGACGCGACCTCCCACCTGTCCAGATCTTCTCTACGCATCGAGCCCAGCTTGTTGGTGGGTTCGATTGAACCTTTGGACCGCCGTGGACGGCGGATCGGCGTTGGGGGTGCCACCGGCTTTTCCGACGAGTTTCGTCAGTTTCCGGCCACTTTTGGCCGTCGACCCAGGTTCGAGAATCGATCCCCTCGATCTCCTCTACGTGCCTGTGTAATTTGTTTCAGCTAAACTTGACTTTGACTTTTTGACAGTTGACCGCCGTTGACCGTCGTGGGACCTGCTGCGTGTGACGGTTCCAGCGACCGTTCTCTGGTTTTCGGCCTCGTGCCAACCACCCAAGCTTGTGGGTGAGTTCTCGGACCTTTCGAGTGTGTTTTCCGGGGTCGGGCAACCCCCGTTCGTGGTGGTTCCCGCCCGTTTTCGTGATTTTTGGCTTGTTTGTGAACCTGTTGTGAAACTTGTTTGGTTATTGGACTGTCTGGTCTTAACAGGTACGTGCGGCTTGGGAAATTGTATTCCCGATGCCGTTATGCTGCCGGATTTTAGAATCCGAGCAAAGGAGCCACGAAGGACAAGAAGGGCAGTTCGGTCTTTTGCGCGGTCACTGTGAGTGAACCTAGGACCCTTTAATCCTCAGTTTAGTTAGTTACTTGGTTGCTAGTGTGTTGTTTGTTTTGGTTGCTGGTTATTAGTTAAGAGGGGTACGGAATTAGGAATGGAATCTCCGAGGATTTAAAGGATTGATTGCGGACTAAGTAAGGATTTAGTGGTTTGCTTGAGAATAATGAGTCCAGGTGGAGACTCTTGGTTGGGATTGGGATTCCCGGGGTTTTAAGATTATTGCTTTCAAAGGTAATAGTGTGGATCTTGGGTTTGGAAACTGATTTTGAGAATTTAGTATAGTTTTGGATAAAATTAAAGATTTGATTTTACTTATCAATTTTTGGTAACGTTGGTTCTTTTAAGAGAGGATTTAACTTTAAGCTCGAGTTTTGATTTGTTTTCCCGTTATATCAAAAAGGTTTTGAACCTGATTTCCGGTGATTTGAAATAGAAATATTCGTTTTGGATTGGTACGGTTTTCAAAGCACCCAGTTGCTACTCGTTCAGCTTCTCAGGTTATACAGGTTTTTGGGACCCATAACGGCACACACATAGGCTTTGGGTTTTATTGATTTATCAGAGTTTTCAGTTCATGTTTTATAAATTGGGAATTTGATTAGCTTTATTGTTTTTTAAAAAGAGTTTTGCAAATGGATTTTAAACGTGGATTTCTACAAGGAGTTTTCAGTAGATCTTTATAAAATGCTTTTCAGCTGGGGAATCTTAAGGGGTGACAGTGAGGTATTGGGAAACTTGGAATTTAAAGGTTTAGGTGAGAATTGATTACCGGGGTTTGAATAACAAAGATCATTGAGATTTAAGGGTAAGTAAAGGTTTTGGGGTATCAGTGATTTTAATTGAGGATTTAGTGGATTCTAAAGGTTATTTGAGGATAGTGGAAGGTTTTATTGAGGTTTAAGATAATTTAGAATGGATATCGAGGATTCTAAGATTATTGGAGAATCTAGTGGAATTCTAAGTCAGGACCCTGTGGGGTAAATCGAGGTGATTTCCAGTTCAGGGGATCAATTGAGGATATCTGAGGCATTACAGATTGGGATAATGAATTGGATTGGTTAGAGGTTAAATTGAGGATCTTTGAGGGATTAAGGATGTCAGTGGATTTGTTCGGTTTAGAGGCTTTGGTGATCAGGTTAAGGTTCATGATTTGTGATTGTGGTTTTATTGTGGTTTGAGGCGTTAACTTGGATTGTGGTGTGATTATTTTATTTCAGTTAATTTGAGGTTTTCAGTTAGATTTCACTCATACGGGCTCTAGTGAGCTTACCAGGTTTGTGTGTAAACCCGGTGCACTTGTGGTTGGGTGCAGGGTTGTTTTTGCAGGCTTGCAGTGTAACGACCCGTACTCCGTAAGGTAAAAATTTTTAATTTTTAATATGGTTTTGGGGCCAACAGTTGACTTTGGATTTGGATGAGATTGGATGTTTGACTTTGGGTCCATTAGGGAGGCCTCGGGCTTACGAGTTTATAGACATGCGGCATGTCCCGTTTGGAGGGACGGTTTGAAAATTTTGTACGTGGCAAAGGACCCAAAAGTTGACTTTTTGAATTATAGGGCCCTTGGAGTGGACTTTGACATGGTTAAGTAGAGCTCGACCCCACGAGTTCGTAGACAGGAAGTATGCATCAAACGGAGTTACGGTTTGTGAGTTATGGACGTGTGAAGAGAGTGGCAAAATGGTAAATAAAGTGACTTAGCCTTAAAAATTCCAGATTTTTCTGGAAACCTCTCTTCCTTCTTTTTATGTCTTTCTCCCCCTCCCAGCCCGCACATCAGCTCTCCCCTTCCCTTCGCATGATACCCTTCCCTCCCGTCCAGCTGCTCCGACCAACACCCAGCCACCGACCGGCCACCTCTCGCCGTCGCCAGCTCGCCACGACCCACGACGCCGACGCCCAGCCCCTGCGCGCGCCGCTGCTCGGAGAGGACACCACCAGCCGCTGCAACCTCCAGTTTCCGGCCAGTTTTTCCGGCGTTTTCTTGCCCATTTAGGTGGGTTTCCTCCCTCCCTCTTCTAACATTTAAATTACCTTAGTTTGGGGCTGTAATTGGGATGAAATTAGACATGAGAAGAAATTGGGATTTAACCCCAAATCTGGAAATTCGGAAATCAGTGGCTTGGGGTGCGAAATTGGAGTTGAAATTACTAATTCCCAACCTTAGGACATGTTAATTGGAGTTTAGAACCATGGGCTTTAAGGAATAATGTAAGAAATTGGGAATTGGTGGATGAGAATATGGCTACTTCGGGTGGTTGCTCGAAAATTGGGGATTTGGCA
>QANT01001296.1:0-11984 GCA_003254885.1 Purshia tridentata | reverse complement strand
CCCCCCCGCGCGGAAAAACCGTAATTGAATTCCTCCAACACGAGGGATTGAATTCCCAAATGAATGTGGGCCCCACCATATTTTTTTCCATTTCCAAAGTTTAGTAAACATGGGAAAGGCAATGAGAATCATTCCCAAATGAAAGTAAACGCATGAATGGGAATGATTCCCATTGTTGCCTTTCCGATTACGGATTAGTAAACATGTCCTGAATGTAATATTTAGTGTTGGTGGTCAGGGAAGCATGCAATACTTGTTCTCTTGGATTCTGTTTTGTGCTTTTTCTGTATTTGTTTTGTAGCTGGCATAGTGTTTGATGTAGGTTTTCAGATTTTAAAATTAGTGGATACGTTATCCACTGTATTGTAACATTCTGTTTCTTTTAATAAAAGTTTGCTTCCTATCAAAAATATAATACACCAGTATACCGATAGATTAGGTAGTAAATCACAAGACTCAGTAGATAACTTGACATTGGAGGGAACCTAGTCACATGGAGTAGCAAGAAGCCAAGAAACAGTCAGTTGTGGCCAGGTCAAGTGTTGAGGCAGAGTTGAGGACCATGGCACATGGTATTTTTCAGGTGTTGTGGTTGAAGACCTTGATGAAAGAACTAGGTTTTAGTTATGACAAACCAAAATCTACACTGTGACGACAAGGCTGCCATCAGTCTTGCACACAATCCAGTTCAACATGATTGTACAAAACATATTGAGGTGGATAAACACTTTATCAAGGAGAAATTGACCGAAGGAATAATTAGTACTCTTCTGGTAAAGATCAAGAATCAACTGGCAGATATCTTGACAAAGGCAGATCAAGTGAAGATTTTTATTCCTCCCTTGACAAGTTAAACATCTGAGATATCTATGCTCCAACTTGAAGGAGAGTATTAGCGTAATTACCTTAATTGTAGAGTTGACTAGAGTAGATTGTGGCTTAAGCTATAATTAAAGAAGAAATTACATAAGTTGATTGAAATTGATTACTGACCTTTTTGTACCTCTCTATATAGCTATTTATACCACCATTTAGAGGAGAAGAATACAAATTGAATTAAAACCTTATTTTCACTACTTTCAACATGGTATCAGAGCCTGTTTTGTAGGAGGTATTGTGTTCGAAACCTCTGTTCCTCTTTCCCCACTTTTTTATTGGTTTGCAGGTGCAGGGTGCAGGTTGCAAGGTGCAGGGTGCAGGGTGCAGGGTGCAGGGTGCAGGGTGCAGGGTGCAGGGTGCAGGGTGTAGGGTCGTGATGCACCAATATACTTGTCTTCTTTCTTTTTTTTGGTGAATACCTATATATTTGTCCTTGTCCATCTATCTGCCTACCTTCCCAGGTGCAGCACTAACCTAACCCTCTCCATATACAGAATGAGGTTGCACGTAAGGGAGCATGTAACTTGATATACATTGTTGGCCCTATTCTTCAAGCAAAGCAATCTAACAATTTATGGTAGTTTTGCTGCTCGTATGGTAGTTTTGGTGAATGCTCATTTGGTGGATGGAAGTCAAGATAGAAGAAGATGGACGTTGGAGGATTCTGGGTCCTTATCTTGCAAATCTTATTTTAAGTTTCTGTGTGAAAAGGGACATCCTGTTATTTTCGAGCCTGCAAATTTTATTTGGAAATCGCATGCCCCTCCTAAAGTCTGTGTTCTGGCATGGATTATTGCTCAGGGGAAGCTAAATACGTCTGATATGCTTCAAATGAGAAGAACTCGTACATGTTTGTGTCCTCATTGGTGTGTTCTTTGTAGAAAGGAATTTGAATCCGGCAACCATCTGTTTTTGTACTGCCCTTTTGCTGTGGGTTTATGGGGTCTTTTGTTTGGAGCTGCTGGTCTTAGTTGGGATAACCCACAGTCAGTTTCTTCATTGTTTCATGAAAAAGAGGTGGTTTTTGGGAGAAAGGGAAGGAAGGCAAAGGTTCTGTGGTCTTGTGGTGTGTTGGTAGTGATGTGGGTAATATGGTGGAGAGATATAGAAGAATTTTGGAAGATTTTAAGGGTGATAATGTGGAGTATTCCTGGGACAAAGTTATATTTTGGGCGTCTTTATGGTCCTCAGTCTCTCAAGTTTTTAGAGGCTTCAGTTTCATTAATTTTGTTGGATTGGAAAGCTGCAGTTGGCTAGGGAGGTTTTGGGGTTGGGCTGGTGTTGTTGTGATGGTGCTAGCATGTTTTCTGTCTTTGCTGTGTTTTTTCTTAGTTTTTGGTTGGTTTGTGGACATCTTGTTCACTGTTTGGCATGTATTTGCTTTTTGTTAATGAAAGTTTGTTTCTTATCAAAAATAAAAAAAAATTTAATTATATGAAAGAATCAATAATTTAGGATAGATTTGGAATCAAAAGAAAATTTGGCTCCAGCCTAAACACAAGCCCAGCCTGTTTATGGCATGACATGAGCACAAGCACAATATAGACTTGGCTACGAACCATCCCGAGCCTAGGTCTCGACTA
Organism: Purshia tridentata; assembly: GCA_003254885.1. Lineage (NCBI taxonomy): Eukaryota > Viridiplantae > Streptophyta > Magnoliopsida > Rosales > Rosaceae > Purshia > Purshia tridentata. The sequence goes on along the minus strand of QANT01001296.1, from coordinate 9,522 downwards.
TCTGGACGGCACAGCACAACAAAATTATTAAATTAGCCATCAGAGGCACAGCACAAAGCACAAATGGGTCCAATCTGAATGGGTCAAATCGACACAGCACAACCCATTTGATACATCAAACATAAGGTTAGTACCCTATCCAAGTATCCCCTCCCAAAACTGCCACATCAGTAAAACAAGCATTGGGTACAATGATGCCTATGCAACTGGTGTAACCTACAAGGTCCATCATTATATATAGATTAATCAATTGCTTTTCAAAAAATAGCATCTAATCTATTGGATTTATTGAAAAGAATTATTTAGAGCTACAAATAACCTTAAAATTTATTCTACTCCCCACTTTCAGTTCTAATACTACCAAGTTGTACTTCCTATAACTAGGACATGAATTAGGAAACCAAACAGCATAGAGATTAATCATAACCAAGCAAAAATAAAAAATAAAACAATAATTAAGAAGGTACAGAGAGAGGACTAAGCGGGAGCGAGCAAAGAATATCCCATAAGAGTTATAGCTAGAAAAAAACTGACAAGATTGGTCGGTGAGAAACGCATGTTTGAGTCCTTAGTCGCGTAAAATCGATCCAGCAGTTTTTTTATGTGATCATGCATTGTTGCATCTGTACCAATGCCCTCCTGTAAAATCAAGAAAGAAGTTATAAATATATTAAGATTTGATGCAAGCATATATGAAATATATGCATGCACACACGAAGAAGTACCAGAGTAACTGCCTATGAAAACATAAAAATAGATTAAGTGATAGAGCCAGCAACAAAATCATAAGATGGATAAAAATGTATAACTTTATCACCTTGTCCATACAACTCAGCAAATCAGCTTCACTCAAAGGTGGTGGAGGCCTAGTAACTCCTGAATCTAGAGTCAACGTTGTTGGCACAAACTGCAACATAAATAATTTAAGTTGTCATGTATATCAGATCCTCTAGTTTTACAATGCAGTCTATGATGTCAAGCATAGGGTTAACCATAATGTTTCAGAACATTGAAAATTGTACTGTAATCTATGAAAATATGGGTGTGTTTCCCAATCCTTCCCTTTTTTTTTTTTTTTTTGNTTTTTTTTTTGTTTTTGGTTACATTGGTGGGAATCAAACGCTGGACCTAGCCTAATCCTAACCCTTACCCGACCCACCCTCACCACTTGGGCTAAACCCAAGGGCTTTAAGTTCTTCAAAATGTGGATCAGAATTCCAATCACAAATTTTTGTACACACATCGCATCATCATGCAGCATGCTTAATATAATTGTCGTTTTAGCAGCAGTCTTCCCCCAACCCACCCCCCCCCCCCCCCCCCCCCCCCCCCCCCCCCCCCTTCTCCATGATAAGTGCTTCAAGGAAGAAATTCTTAACAAATTAAAGGATCCTAGAAACAAGATCAAAATTTTCAAACCATATCAATGATCATGATTGTTAATGGAGACCTCATATTGGAACGTTGGGTTACCAACCAAGTTCAATTTCTTTCTTGGTTGGTGATTCATGGTAATATAATTACTTGCAATATGCTTGAGAAGGGAAGGCCCTCTGCTTCATTATCTCGTCATTGGTGTGTACTGTACAAAGCTGCAGATGAATCTTCCAACCATATCTTTTTACATTGCCTGTCTTTAAAATAATCTGGAGTAGGTTGCTTATGGCTTTTGGTTTGGAGTTGGATTCCCAAGAATTTGTAACTCTCTGCTAAATGGTGGAGAGTTCCACCCTATTGAACTCTGCTGTTCTGGCAGTTGTGTGGGTGGTTTGGTGGGAAAGGAACAAAAGAACCATTGAGGATAGAGGAAGAGTTGGCTTCGCTGCGAAAAAGGATCAGATTTCTACCTTCCCTATGACAATCTGCCCCAACATTTCAAGGAAGTTCCACTTAGTATGATCCATTTGGACTGGTCTGCCATTTTAGATTAAGTGGAACTGTTTGACCCTGAACTCTTTGCTTTGCTTTCTAGTTTGGTTTTGTGGGATTTTGGTTTTATTAGGTGTTTAGGGTCATTGCCCGTCTTGTTTTGTACTTCTTTTTTCTTGGTTTTTATCCCAAAAAAATATATATATATATATATATGTATATATGCTAGACTATGAATTCATCTAGCTGATTGGAAGGAAAGTGACAGAGCTCATCAGATATACAGAAATGATTTAAAACAATAATTGAACTCCAATTGGAAATTTATATGCATAGCTTGGTTTGACAGTAGCAAACCTGTTGTCCAACGACATATGTTGGTAGCACTGAACCTCCCCATGATTCAAAGCCATAAACATCTAAGTAATTTTTCTGATAAAACAAGAAGCAATTGAGTCAAATATCGAAAACAATCAACTTAGTTAGCAAGCATATAAAGACAATAGATTATGTAGTGCCAAACCCTTATGTCACAAAAGTCAGAACACTGTACGCAAGTTGTATGAACACAATTAAAGCATTTCAAACGCAAAGCAGGAAAGATAAGAGGGAAGGCCCAAGGATGCTGTTATTTAACTTCTCAGTCTAGAGATGACGTAATGCCAAAAAGATATCTACTAGAAAGAAAATAGAATAGAGAAATAACAATGAAAGGAAAAATAGGAGAAACAGTAAAAAGAAATCAAGGGAAATCTAAGTTTAATTCATTAATCAAGTCTAATTCCTCCATTACATTAAGGCCTATATCAGCGGGGAACCAAGAGGAAAGTTTGGAGCTTCAGGAGGATTGCAACATTGGCAGTTGATGTGCTGAGCAGATAATTAGAAAAAGGCTAAGAAATTAAGGCGCATAAAAGGCTGGAAGTAGGAAGTGACACGTTGGAGATCACTCATTTGCAACTCACAGATGATACTATATTCCTTTTGTCATGAAGGGAGAAAAGCTTGTCCAATTTACTATTAATCGTTCCTATAAACAGTCTATTACTGATTTTTGGAACAATCGAGTAACCCGGAAAATAGTGCAATGTCAGCTCTTCAAGACTCTTTTGATCCTGGGACATACATATTTGGTCATGAAAAGCCAGATTTGGTCAGCTCTTAGCATCACTTCCTTTAATTTGGCAAGATGTAATGCTGGATTTATTAGAAGTATTTTATTCTTGTACCTATGGGTTTGAGCACAAAATGCCAGAGGAAAGGATTGAGATGTTGGCTCATCATTCCTGCCCTGAAATTTGACAGGATTTATTGGACTCGGATGAAATTTGACTCCAAACAGTGAAAAAAATCTAAGAATGTAATGGAAAACTCACCGCCAGAATAACTCTCCCTGATGCAGAGAACAATTCACCAGCAATGTCAATTTCAACAGTAGTTTCAGCCCCTACAGCTGGCTGTGAGACACACGCAAGGAAATGGCGAACAACAAGCCCATACAGTCTCTGAAAACAAAAATTAACTAAACATTCAAGAAAAGAAAAAGAAAAAAAAATGGCTCTCAACTCGGACCAAATGAAAGTACAGTTGGAGAAGATGCAGTGATCAAAATAACACCAGCAAAAGCTTAGACTACTTACGCGGTGATCTTCAGTCCATCTCGGTTCTCCTGAAGAAAATTTTGTTGGGTGAATAGGTGGATGGGCCTTGTCATCATGTCCACCACTACTAGGATTTCTCCAAAGCCCAGATGCAGGGTCCAACAATCGTTGTGCATATGATCCCCATTCAGGATGCTCTTGTTGTTCTTGCACAAACGCCTATACCAAATTTAGATCCAACTGTTCAGTTATTCAGAAAAAGATGATGAAACATTACCAAAACAATGGTCACAATGCCAAGATAAAGATGAGAACCGAATTCCTTTCAATAGGCTATAACCCTGAAAAGTGCAAACACAATTAAAATGAAAAACCATGGTGATGTGTGAAAAACATTAGTGAATAAAGGGGAACTCTAAAGGCCTCAGAAGAAAAATGATTTCATGTTCAATGAGTTGAAATGACATTTCAAGAATAATTGTACTGCTCATTTTTGGTAATTTACTGTTCAGTTTCCCATACTTTCAGAGTTTAAAGCTCACTGATGCCAGGGAGAGAAAATTGAAAGGCTCAACCAAAGAGACTAGAAAAGTCCTTGGAGAAAAGCTAAAATTTGAACTTTAACTGTTTGTAAATTATCAATGCTCAACACTATCAAACCCATCATATGGTTGAGGCTGTACAAATTTGAATAAGGAAACCACAAAATAAACGCTCTGACAAAAACAAACCCAATATGGAAGCTCAAAATACATAAATGAAGTCAACCATGCTACGAACTTAACCCTACACCATCCTCACACATTAGTGCATAGGCACACATCACGATATTCATCACTCACATTTTGAAAACTTTACATCTTGTGTCATAAACAGATTCCATATGTGTGTGCACATATATGCAGACACATGTTTCATTCTTGTAGCTACCTATATTAATTAGTTTTCATTGTGTATCTATTTCATTCTATAACCACTTTTATTCAAATTCTTTTTCTTCATTTCTCTCACATTGCATCCCCTTAAACTCAGTTAATTATTTTTTCTAATTCTTCAATCCATTATATATTCAACTACTAAATTTTACACAATCTCAAAATACATATATATTAGTGCCACAACAAGTAGCATATTTTGTGATTCTCAATAGAATACAGAGGTACTAACATGCAAATCAGTCCTTTCAGAGAAGCCATCAGTCTCCGTGCGAGGATAACTGATGAAACCAGCTTGGTAAAGTTCTTCTGCCACCTACAATCAGTAAGAGTGAGTGAGTCTAAAGATGATGAAGTAATTGAAAACCAAGCCATAAAAACATGTAAGTTGTCAAAAATATTGAAAAGTTCAATGAGAACTTAAGAAAATGGATGCTTCCCCTTATACTGTACAAGCAAAGAGATACCCATTTTCTTTCTTTTTTATCTTTTTCTTCTATGTGGAAGTTAGCAGGGAAAAAAGAGAGGAGATAATAAATTATAAGGACATATGACAGATCCAAAAGGTAAAATTATCCTTACTTAACCCTATACAACTGAACCACAAACCACAGTTTAATTGAAAACCATGAATGCTTGTGCCCTATAACTTAATTTCAATGCTATGCAGAATTCTATTCTTTTCTTTCCCTTGCAGCTTCAAAGGGATTGCAAGTAAAGTCAATTATTTGGGAGAATTACAAAATGTATGGCATTGAACCTATCAATTTAAAGTTGTAAACACATTAAACGCACATACAATAGAAAGACACAAATATTGTGTCCAAAGTGCTAACCTTCATTGTTTGTTCAGAACCCATCCGAAAGTATCTTGAGGCACGCTTTTCAAGCTCAATGGTATTCAAAGGATATGGCGGATACTTCAGCTTTTGCTGCTGTCTCACTTTTATGACCTGTATGAAATTGAAAATGTTAAAGCCAAGAGTGCAATAGGTGATGTCCTATCCACTGTTTTTGTACTATTTGATTTGTGTTGATAAAAGTATCTTTCTTTTCATATAAAAAACAATAGCCAAAAACCTGCATGACTCACACTAGCAGTAGGTTCCTCAACACACATCTCATAAAGTATAACAGCACAAGTGTAATCATAAAAATGTCCACGCCTGCAAAATGCAAATATCATAAAATTTTAAATGGGTTCTGAAGCTCAAAAGAAGAGCGTCAAGTCTTCACACTTTACATCCAATTGAATGTAGCAATGCCTTCATCTGATCTGTGTGAACAGTTAATGGTCCAAAATTCCTCCGGCTCGTGTGATTGTATCTCCCAATATCGTTCCACAACAAAGCCAAGTGTAGGGAACTGTATTGAAAAAGGTAAAACTTTTCACAATTGCAAAAACAAGTGTAGGGAGAGGTGTTGAAAAGGGAGCTAAATGATAAATGCATAAGAATTGAATACTTTTAACATCTAAATCAGTGTAATCTGTGGTTGTACTCACACACCTGACAAGGACCATAACTTAGAACTACATTTCTGTCATCCGTAGCAGAATCAATAACAAATGCATCTCTCAGAAGCATAGTCTGAAACCTGGTAAACGAAGCACCAATTCGAAGATCTATTTCCTGCCAAAAAAAAACATAGAAGATAATTTGTGTTTGACATAGAAGAAGAATATGATCATAGCATGATAGAAGAACAATGTTAGTATGAGGATATGAGTAACAGTGGTTCCTTGAGTTAACAACCAACAGTGGGCGAAAAGGTAAACTAAATATAGCACAAAAAACTAACATATTTTTCAGTGGTGACTGTAAACTAACTTTGAAGTGACCATAACAACATCAAAAGAGTCTGGTGATCAAAGGTACTAACTTGCCTAGCATCCACTGCATCGGCGAAGCATTTGTTTGGGTTGTGAAGATTTTGCACTGCATAATGGATATCCCTGAAGTGACATTAAAATTAAATACTTTGAAAACTGAAACCCAAGAGAATTGGAAATTTTGAATTAGAAGAAGGTTCAAAAACATTAGGGCATAGAACCTGTCAATCAATGCTGAGAAACGAGCCCTCTTTATGGTAAGATGACGATTTACGCCTGTGCAGACTTCTATCACTTCAAATGCAATGTTCTCTCCTTCTCTATCACAGTCAAGCCACAATACAAGCCATTGGCACTTCCTAGCCTCCTCCTCTAATGTCCTCTTGATATCCAACTTGTCCTACATTTTTTGAAACCCAACAAAAATGTACTAATTTCAGTGAATGTAAGATGCCCAAAGAAAAAACAAGAGGCAAAAATTGATGCACATTCAATTGCGATACACCATAGCATAAATTTTCGACAATAAATTATCTCATAAGTCCAATGTGCATTTCAGCAAATAATAAATTCATAAAGGCAATTTTACCAGTACAACGAGAGTGGTTAAACCACTAACAGCCATAATCACTCTACACCTTCTATTAAATCACCGACTGAGGCCAGAAATGATGAATTTGTTGACCAAACATCAACTTTTCAGTAATCATAACAAACTGGAAATGATTTTTTTATCATCAAATAATCCATAAACAACCATGACCACCACGAAATTGCTTTCAATTTACAAATGCTGGACTTGTCAAAACCACAAGTAAGAAGACGATCAATAACCATAGATATATATATATAGAGAGAGAGAGAGAGAGAGAGAGAGAGAATGTGTGTGAGGACCTCGGGGACGAACTTGCGGAGGGGAGCGTCGAAGAGCTGGGCGGGGTCGCAGGAATGCCATTTTCGGAAGCGGTCTTCAAATTCGAGCTCCATGAGGTGGCCGGTGACGGAGGTGACGAGCATGTGGCAGGGGAGGCCATTGATGGAGTAGTTAAACTCGAAGATTTTGTTGTAGCGGGATCGACCTTCCCTCGTTCGCAGCCCTTGGTTCCGAGACAGAATGCTCGCCACTGACTTCGCCACCGACGGCTTCTCCGCCACGTTCAGCACCCTCATCGCTCTGCTCCTCCGCTTTGCTTAGACTACGCCTTTCTTTCTGAACAGTAAGAGCCTAATAATACAGAGAGAGATTGGAGATTTTCCCGCCTTCCTGAAAACCCCATCTGAAGGGTTTGATTGACGCAATTGTATAAGGAATTTACCACCCAAATAAAAAAACAATACTATTTTTAAATTGACTTATGAAAAACTAGGAACTTTTTTTTTATTGGGGCAAAACTAAGGAGTAAAAATTTTCGTTTTTCGAAGACATTGAAATTTTGACACTAAACTAATAATTTTTCGTTAAAATTTTTAAATTGATAAGTTTATTTTTCACTTTGAAGGCTCATAACTTTTTAAATGTAGCTCTAATTAATGTACGATTTGCGTCTACAGGTTCGCAGACTCAAGACCTGTACAACAATTCTAAGTTCAAAAGCAAAATTCTAATAAAAAAAGTTAATTTTTGGGTCAAACACAATTTAAAAATTATTATAATTGACCATAGAACCTTTTATTTTTCAAATAAATACATAAAATGTTTTTAAATAAAAAAACAAATAATGGGAACAATATTTGAAAATTTTCCTAACTCCCAACTTACAAAGAGGTCATAGGAGTTTTCTACAACAAGAAGAGGATTTGTGATAATTACAATTATGTACAAAATCTTTCAATATTCTACCCACCACATATACAATACTGATAGTAACTCACGGATACAATAAGAGGCAAACTTTTCAAATGAGTATAATTATGGACAAATTCCACCACAACAAGTTCTGATCTATATGGTTGGCATATTGGCAATTTTGTGCAAAATTATGCTACAAAAGTATCATGAGGTAATTATTCTTGACACTTACTTTGAACATAATGATACTAAATACAGTGAACAGTTTGAAACTCTTAAAAACTCTATATGGTATTGAATATTTTATGTAATTTATGATAAAATATTGTAGTATAAATAAAATTGAGGTGTTATTTATGTAATTATTAATTAGCAAACAATTTTTTTAATAGTATTTGCCTCTTGTACACATTATACTCATTTTATATCATATGAAACCTATTATATAATTTGATTTTTTAATGTAATAGATAATATATTAAATAAAAATATGGTAAAGTTTCATTCAAATTCATATTTTGATAATAATTTCCATCGTTTCTATTTAATTTATGCTGAAATTTCTATAAAAATTTTCATCGAAATTTGTGCGAAAATCGAAATTTTACTCTAATCTTCATTTGGTTGCAGGTAAATAATCATTTTGGTCGTCAAACTATTACACTTGTATTAGTTTGATCTTCAGACTTCTATTTTCGAAAATTAAGGATTTTAATTTTTTCAATTTTATTAATTGAGGCCTTTTCCATCAATTTACACATTTTTTATCTAAATTTATGTTTTTATAGCACAATGTAAAGTCCTTTTTGAGAGTAAAATGATTCTTTTCATTTAAACGTTACCATTTTTTCCTCTTTTATTTCTAGTTAAATTTGGATGAAAAATATGTAAATTGATAGAAAAGTATTCAGTTGGCAAAATTAAAAAAGTTGGAGTCCTTAAGAAGTCTAGAAACCAAACTGATACAAATGTAATAATATAGGATCAAAATGACTATTTATTCTTTGGTTGCAAGTTGGCATTTCGTCACTCACAAAAGAAAAAGAAAAAAGTCTAATGGTGCTCTCCAGCACAAAAGAAATCTGTTTCACACATAACAGCCAGAGTCAAGAATCCTTGGACTACATACGGTGTAAAACATGTGATATTTTAAACGATTCTCTCAGTCTCTCTCATGCTGCAGTGTGCGCTTGGAGTCTGGAGTTTTGGGGTTGGCTTATGCTTTAAGCTCAATTCAATATTGGCTGGCTGGCTGGCTGGCATGGACCCATAAAGGACCATTATAATTCCAAAGCTCAAGTCGATGGCCCTTCACTCACTATTCTCTATTCACTTGAGATGAGAGAAAGCCTAAAGAGGTGAGCTTTGATCATCCAATTCCCTTATATTAGATCACAGTTTCTTCTCTCTTTGAAACTGTGATCTTCTTATTCAGTTATGCAGATTTTGATAGGTCCCCCAGTTGGAGAATCTAATACACACCCAATTGAATTTTGG
>QANT01001294.1:0-35871 GCA_003254885.1 Purshia tridentata | reverse complement strand
TTGTGCCATAGTGTGGCACAAAATCTTTTCCCTAAAAAATTTCACCTCCAATCCAACAAAATTAAGTTATCTCAAGCTTTTATAAAGTAGGAGCCACCTCCCATGGGGTTTGTTAAATTAAATTTTTGCGGGCCTGTATTCATAGATAACTGCTAGATTTGTATTCAAAAGGAAACGTGATTATAAATTTATAACTACTTCATATAATTTAGGAGTAATGACTGTCATCCAAACATAAGTAATGATATAAACTATCCATTTATTTCATTAATTCGATAACATTGTTTTAATTTATAATAAAATATTTAAAAAATAAACAATATATTCTGATTTTAAGTCTCTCTTACCAAATAAGTATTTTGAGATTAGCGCGATTTAAGCATTGCTATTATATATTCATTTACTTTACATGTCATCTTTAAAAGCAAATTATGAGAATCAATGTCATCTACCTTTTCTTTCTCCTTCTCATGCTGATATATGTATTTTTGAAAGAGAAGTTGGAATTGGAAGGCAGATAACATTATCATGTGTCACCTTATCATGAGTCTCACCTTATCAAATTCCATGTGATATTTTTCGGAATGCAAGGGCTTGTCCTATCTGTATGCACACTATAGTTTAGTTTAATAAATTATTACAATTTTTTTATTGAAATTTAATGGGGTTTTTTTTATAAATAAAATTCTTTGACCACTACACGTCAAAGAAATATGTCATCATTTCTTTTATTTTTTTTAAGGGTATAGGGTATAAGTTCACATCATATTCTCCAACAGTGTAAAGTGAGGTTTGCAAAGATTGAATATTCTATAGACCCTAAATTTAAAAACTAACGTAAATATGGCAAACCACTACCAAAGGCTCTAGAAAAAAACAAAAATATATTGCCTTACACTCAACAATGGCCATTGAACACTCTGTGCTCGGCATACGTGAAACAAAATCGAAACTAATGAACCAATATTATATAATGTGGAATTATTATAATATGAGGAATGTTATCTACCTTCTCTTTTATTATTCACATTTCAAAATGTATTTTTATAATATGAACCGTTCATATTTTAGATAATTATTTAAAGATTATATCTGCAAAAAATTAACTAAATAGGAAATTATTTGATCATGTAATTGTTTTAAATAAACTAACGGTGAATTAAATTATTACCAAGAGCGTCTGTTTATTTTATCATAGTTACATAATTAAAGATTTCCAATTTGATTAATTTTTTGTAGAGATGATCTTTATTATTACAAATGAACAGTCCCAATTATTAATTTACGATGTGAAATTAGAATAATTAAAGAGAAGGTGGATGAAGAAAATAGATTTGGAGAAGTTGAATAGCATTTTCCTTATAATATTATTGAAGTTTAATCCAAATTCTAAAAGTACGGATTTTAGACTCCCTACAAAAAAAGAAATTCATAATATTAGGTGGTCACCTAATACAATACACACAAGTAGAGTAGGAGTGTTCTATTCAAAACTAAACTTGTTTTGGAAATTTGGAGTGATTTCAATCCCACTTGAAGAAAAAAAAAAATAAGGGAATTATGTGGACTGGTAGGTATGGTCGACATGGTGGAATAGTTGCAAAACTTTAAAATATCACCACCAAAAACTTTTGAAAATATCCAACGTGCAGCTAACAGGTGGCGGTTCCTATCAGTTTCTTCAGTTTGAGGTCAACAAAGATCCGGTTCGAGAGAAAAACCGAAGCAACGAATACACACTCAAAGAAGACAGACAGATAGAGAGAGAGAGAGAGAGAGAGAGCGCCAATGCCATGAGAGATGAGACTATGTCTATGAGCGTAACAGAGTATTAGTATTGCTAACTTTTCCCGGAAAATTTTCTCGGAGCTGAGAAAGCGCGAGAAAATGCAGTCGACCAACGACGTAGAGGAGGGAGAGAGGGTGCCGTCGCGGAGAACATCTCCGAGTTCGAGTAACACTAGGCTGAGAGTGAGAGCCGACCCTTTCTTGGTGGTGTGCAGGTGCTTTAGCGTCTTGACCGCCCTCACCGCTGTTCTCTGCATCGTCGTCAACGTCTTCTCCGCCATCCGATCTTTTAAGGACGAATCTGATGTACTCTCTCTCTCTCTCTCTCTCTCTCTCTGTATACATATCCATGGATTGATTTATGTGATTGTTTTTGAATTGCAGATTTTCGATGGGATATTTCGGTGCTATGCGGTTCTGGTTTTGGCTTTTGTGATTGTGGCCGAGACGGAATGGGAATTCATTATCAAGTTCTGGAAGGTTCGTTTTCAATAATCCAAGCCCTTATACAGTTCCATAAATTAATTTTCGAGCAATTTTGATGTTTGGTAGCTACTTTTCACCTTACTCTACCGTTTTATTACGAAAATTGTGCGTTTACTATGCTCGAGTTAGAAGACTCAAAGTGCAAGGGAGAGAAATGTTGTTGAAATATGCTTTGCCCTTTATTTTTTTATTCAAGTTCTTTAATGTGGGAATCTCAGAATCTCATTTATCTGGGTTATAGTGATGGCACTATATTTATAACCATGACTTGTTTACAGGAGTATAATTTAAAACTTTCACCTTATGTGGAAGTAATGTTTTGGGGACACATGGAGAAAGGAGTGAGAGAAAATGTTTGGATTTCCATCCTTTCTCTTGTTGGTTTTATATAGAATGAACAATATAAAGAAGTTAGTATCTTGTGAAATTTGAAGGGAAAGTTGGCTCACAAAAACATAACAGATTTTGTGTTTTCTTGTTGTTATGCCCCCATTTAGTCCATGTAACTAAACACGAGAAAAGTTTACAGATTTCTGCACTTCTCTTTTCTCTTACTTTTTCTCTTTCATTCTCATTTGATTTTCTTGATCCCTCAACTGGGTCCTCACATATCTGCAATAGTTGGGGGCCCCCTATCTCACAAACAAGCCACAAAGGGGGTTGCACTAAGATGCTGCTATAATTATCATGCACAAAATATTAAGCTATCTATATCAGCAATCAACACAGGCATTTGATAACACTCAAATTTTGGCTACTAAATGCAATTATGGTGTTTCTGTCTCAATTTATCTCTGTGTCCTAGTATAACTCATTCCAAAAGCATGTTTGAACCATGATCAACAATTTACTATATTTGGCCATTAGTAGATGATAATTTCTTGCAATATTGGTGTTATTGTTTTTCTTCTGTGATCTAATTTCAGTATTCAGTTAATTGTTTGCAGTTACTGGAGTATTGGGTTGGCAGGGGTATGCTGCAGATCTTGTAAGTCTTCAAATTTAGTCAGCAATTTTTTGTTTCAGTTCATTAGTATTGCCCTGCACCTTAGGACTGTGGAGCACACCTGAATTTCTTCCAAACGGACATATTGCCTAGCCTTATGACTGAATAACTGTAAAGAGGATAATGATGGGATGGGCATTGAAGTAAAGCAGGAATTAGTGTCATAATTTGGGTGTCTAGGGTCAGGCCCACCTCATTATGATTCTATTCTCATCAATATCCTATTCTGTCACACCTTCTATTTGCCGATGACTCACTTTTTTCAGTAGGGGTAGCATGGGTTGACTGTGCCTGACTTCCATTGAAGCAAGTTTTTATGTCTATTGTACTTACAAGCATAAATTATATAATTTTTCCTAACTGATGAATCTCATTTCCAGCGCTGCAGTCATGACAAGAGCTTTTGCTTATTCTGGTACGAGCACGGCGCTTGTTCTCCTTCAAAACATAGCAAGCTATACGCTCCTTGCTATTGGTGTGGTCTATGTTATTTCGGTAAGCTAATGTAGAAGAATCATATAATAATTCTGGAAATTTGCATGTGTGTGTGTGTGTGTGCATGCATGCATGTTTGTCCGCATTTGTGTCTGTTTCATCTTTATATGCATGGCCCCCTGTATGTTACTAAGAGTTGTCCACTTCTAATTGTAAGAATCCAATGTTTATTTGGCTTGATGAAACTGATTGTCTTAATGAAGTCAAATAAGATTTGTGTTGAACCGGCTCAGCAGGGCTCCTATTAATTAAAAATTGTTCAGGAACGTGATTAATAAGTCACATCTTGTCTCGAGTCTTTGGTTTTTGTTTTGTATTTTGGATTTAATAATTCTGCGGATATATTAAGGACCAGGTCCGTGGTTCCCCCTGCCTATGCCACTTATCTATACCTCTTTGGGTCGACTGAACTCATAAAGCCTAGTGTAGCTTTCCTTACGTTCTCCCTAATTTTCATCCCCTTGAGTTTGTCTAAATCAACCTACTAATCTTTGATATTTGATTTTTTAGGGAATACTATGCATTGGCTTCCTCAAGCGTGCTCGCCAGAAGCAAGAAATTTCAAGGGAGCAAGCAGTAAAGGATCTTGAGGTAAGCTTTCATATTGACAGATTCAAAAAATCAGTGTAGTACGGGAAATCTATTCATGGTTTCCAATGTGCCTTCTGCTCATCATGCTTGTTTTTGTATATGGTTCTTAGTACTATAGGCATATATAAAGCTTTAGCCTTGAAATTAACTCGTGATAAGATTTCTGCTATTTATAACTCTTTGGTCTGTCTAAGTACTCAGCGTATGAGTTATGTTAATTTGTGTTAGTCAGTTGTCTCTGTTAAATCTTTTACAGAAGTTTGCCTACATTCAGATATTGTTTGCAATAATCACAGGAATTGGAGCGGCGAAGGGAAGAACTTGAACAATTGCTTATTGAGGAAAGAGGTTAAGACGATATGGTACCATAGGCAAGGAAGGTGACTCTGGTGAACCTTTTCAGCGAATTCATGTTCGTTTCCTCTTGTTGTTTCATTGTTTGATTCTGTGAGTGAGTTGCCATAGAATTATTTATTTGACACGAGCTTATTTATTTGTATAGTTAGTGTGAAAAAGGCATGTTTGGTGCTCCTTGACTGTACAAGTATTTGCCAATGTATCAAACAAAAGAAACCCGGGTATCTTGCTGTTATTCATTTGTTAAGAGCATTGTGTATGAAAACAACGACTGATGCTTCATACGTTATTCTAAAGTAATGGATTGGTCTGCCATATGCTAAAGTTTATTGTTTTTATAAAATTTTTCTGGATTCTATATAGGCCTTAAAATTATCTTCGGCTTGGGAGGGTTTAGCCTATAAAGTTTAGGGCTGGAACCATAAATACTAAATCATAAATCACCTAAACTCTTAACAATCATAAACCTTACTACAATAAACCTCAAATTATGACTCTCATGTTTTTTACTATAATAAAGTTGTAAAAGATATGATATTGTACACTAAAACACAATAGTGAAATATGATGATGTTTAAATAATAAAACAATCGAATAAGTATTAAGAATAAAAAAAAAAATATTCGTGATGATTAAGGAGAAACTAGAAGCGTGTTAACGATAGAATTTAGGTTTTGTTTGGCTGTTGATTACCAAATATCACTAGAGATCCATAAAGAGTGTAGAGAAATGTCCACTGGGTACCCATTCTCATGACAAATTGGACATTGTACCCTCAAAACAACACATCTGCTCGCTCAAAAACTCATATTTAATTTAATACATTAAATCAAACAAAAAGTTTTTGATACATAAATAATAGGTTTATTAAAAAGAATTTGGTAGAGACAAAGGTCCCATATTGAAAAATTATAACTTTGTATACCTATTGCATATGGTATATGTTATACATGCCATAGAGCTAATATATGTACAAATTGGTCAAGACAAAGATCCCACATTGAAAAATTATAACTTTGTTTAGTGGTTTATAAGTATATTGGATTCTATACTTATTGCATATGGTATTAGAGCTATGTTATATGTATTGTTGAGTAAACATGTATATAACTTGGCTCTGATACCATGTTTTGCATTGACCAATGTATTTTTACCTAATTTGAGATTTGAAACAAATGGCTACATAATTGACAATAAAGATCATATATAATTGCATGATCGGAATCATTTATTTTTTAGATTACTTATTAAAAATCATCTCTGAAAAAAATCAAATAAATTGAAAATCGTTTGGTTATATAAATGGTATCGATTATATAGAAAAAATAAATGGTTTCCAATTGAATAGTGAATAACCAAACCATTGATTTTTTCTATTTAATTGAGAATAGTTATATAACAAAACGATTTTCGATTGAGTTGATTTTTTACAGAGATAATCTATAATAAGTGATCTAAAAAGTGAACGATTTCGATTATGCACCAGTATTGTTGAAATTGTAATTTTAAAAAGTGGGGTGATCTAAAATACCCCCAAAAGGCAAAATGTGATCCAAATATTGTTCATTTTCAAGGGCGAGGTCCGCCGAGTATTTTAAGCGGGTGCAAATGGAAAACCTAAAGAAAGAAAAAGACGTAAAACGTAAATTTCCCATTTTGGCCCTCAACTCAAATTCTTTTGATTCCTACAAAAGAGAGCTCTGCTTCCCGCTCAACAAAATACAAAATCCCCGCGGTGGTTTTTCTCTGATTCTGCGACTCACAGGTATGTCTCGCGCTTTCTTCAAGATCTCACATATCATCGAGTGTTTTATCTTCTTCTCAAAAACCCAAAATTTTGATTTGTCTAGGGTTTCTTCTTGAACAAATTTTACGAATTGCAAGTTGAATCTAGAATGATGGGGTTTTTGCCCTTTTGCTCATAGGTTCATTTACCATATAATCACTAAAAATTTGGGTACTCAATCAACCACATTGTTAAGAAACCCTAATTTTGGATCGATCTATTGCGCTAATTGCATGAACTAGTTTCTGAAATAGTTTTCTTGGAACCCAGTTTGTGGGTTTGGGAAAATCTACTTGCATTTTTATTTTTTCTTTTTGTTAAAGCTTACGTTTTTATCTTTTTTTGGGTATTTCTAGTCGATATTGGGTTATTTCACTTCCAAGCTTTTCAATCAATTCTATTGGAAATTGGAGATGAACTCCTGGGTTGAATTTGCCTTTTATTTATTTATTATTATTTATCTTTGTATGTATTCCCAATAGATATTGGGTTATTTTCATTTCCAAGATTTGTACTTAATTATGTTGGGAAATCTGAAATAAACTCATGGGTTGAATTTGGCCTCGCAAAATCGACTTGGAGTTCATATACCCACAAGGGTCACAGCGAACTCTGCACTTTGATATTGCCCGATCCCACCCTCGGCCTGGTGTCTACATTGATACCAAGTGACATGAAGTCATGGATAGAACTTCCTCCTACAAACTGCTTTGAAATTTGCAAGAAAATAGTGCCCAAGAGTTCATATGCCACCCCTAATCCCGTACATAACAATGTCATGGAATTCTTATAGTCTAAAATATTTCAACCCACTTTTTGTTTCTCATATGTCTCTATGCTCACTATGGCATTTTTCTTCATGCTTCAGTTTTTACTGCACTAGGGTTTCTCACAAGTTGATAATCAAAGGGAAATGGCGGCTGTATATAAAGAATTAGATGATGTCAAAGCAGAGATGGAGAGGCTCAAGACTGAATGTCGGGTTAAGACGGAGCTTTCTGAGACTTTGAAGAGATCTTGCAATGAACAGTCGATCAAGTTTCAAGCAGCTAAGAGGGAGATTGAAAAACATGCTCAAGAACTAAATGTCAAGCTTGAGGAAATTTCTCATGCGAGGCAGATTTCTGAAACCCTCCAATCTAGTTTGCGGGAAAAAGAATCTTCTCTTAGGAATTTGGGATCTTTGCATGAAAAACTTCGAGCTGATAGTGAGCAAAAATTGCAAAAATTGGAAGGAGAAAATAAAGAGTTGGAATCTGCCTTAAATGAAGTTACAGAAAGAAGCAAAGAATTGGAGCAGAATGTTTGTGTCTGTAGAAAGGAGATTGAGGGTCTTAAGAGACTACTATTGACTACAGAGAGGAAGTGTTTTGAGGCAGAAGAGAAGGCTCGAGAAGGCAAAGAACTGAGGCAGAGAGATGATATAATAATGAAATTAGAGGAGGAAAATAGAAATGCTGAAGATCAGTTGAAATGGAAGAAAGAACAGTTCAAACACCTTGAAGAAGCACATGAAAGGCTCCAACACCAGTTCCAGTTGAATAAAGAGGAGTGGGAGAGGAGCAAATCAGCACTGCTTGAAGAGATCTCTTTGTTACAGATGAACTTGGATTCCCAATCTAGAATTCTTGAAGGTATTCAAAAACGTTTTGAGATGTGCAACCAAGCTTTAGCTCATGAAGAAAGCAAGAGGAAGTGCTTGGAGGTTGAAGTATCTGAATTCAAATCACGTTTTGAGGATGTCTCTGCCCAGTATCAACAAGAAAGGTCAAAGTTTGAAAGCTTGACTGTTCAAAGGGATGAACAGATTGCAAAGCTAAGAAATTCACTGGGAACGAAAGATACACTCAAAGAAGAAATGGAAATTAGAATTGTTCACCTTGAGCAAGAGAATCAGGAATTAAGAGACTCTCTAAAAGAACTGCAGGAAGCTCAAATTCGAAATGCTGCACCCACTACACTAACAAAGCTGCGCAACAAGCTTAGGGGATTGGAGCAGATACATAGTAACTGTTCCACAATTCTGAAAGCAAAAGAATCTGCATGGAGTTCCCAAATAGAGAAGATGAAAGGAGATATAAGTAGACATAACTCTGAATTGATGGGTAAAGAGAAACAATTACAGGAGCTTCAAATGGAGCTAGAAAGCTGCCATTCTACGATTGAGGTTCTAAATGAAGAGATTGCAGTAGTACATACAGTTTTTAAATCAGAATTCTCAGAGGCTTACTCCAAAAAGTTTGATGCAAAAGCTGAAATGGAGCTGTACGACAAAATGGATGAAAGGATCTCTCTACTTACAACACAGTTGGAGATGAAGAACTGTGAGTTAAAAAACGCTCATCTTGAACTTGAACAAGAACATGAGAAGGTAGAAATATTAAGGAAGAGGGTAAGGTCCCTGGAACTCACTGAACGGCGGGAGGTTATAATGGAGGAAGAGATTCAACAACATAAAAAGATGCTTGAGGAATCATCTGCACATCAACTTTATATGAAAGAACAATTTCTGCAGATGGAAGTTGAGAAGCGAGATGTTTCTGAGGCTTTAAGAAAGACAAATGTTGAATTGGCTGAGAAAATTGGTAAAGTAAGTCAATTAGAATATGAACTACAGAAGTGGAAGTCTAGTGCTGAAAGCTTGAAAATTTTCTGTGAAGAAAAGCAAGAAAAATGTAGACAAATGGAAAATTCACTCCTTGCACAAGCTGAGAATGGGGAAACCTTTAAGCATGAGAAAGCCAGCCTTACCACCGTTATCAAAGAGCAAGACAATAAAATTGAAGTTCTGGGGCAGCAGATTGTCCTACTAGAAGCTACAGTTGCAGCGAAGAATGAGAAAGTCGAAGCCTTCACACAAGACAAAGAGATCCTTATCCAAAATGTGAAGGAGAAGGGTAGCTGCATAGAAAATCTGCAAAAAGATATCACTTCGCTTGAGGAAGAGTCCAAGAGAAGAGAAGTGGAAGCTGCAATTCTTGCAAGGTTAGAGGCAGAGAAATCTGTTGGGCAAGAGATAGAGAGGCTTTTCAAAGTTATAAATGAGAAAGACCAGAACATAAATAATCTCCTAGTATCGGTGACGTCATTAGAGCAAGACTTGACAAGTGCATTAATTTCTTCTTTTTCTGAAGTTGTAGAAAATCTGGTTATAATCAATGTGCTTACTGAAGCTTTAGAGAAGGCTAATCATATGACAGAGCTAGAGATTGAAGAGAAGAACAAGAAAATTGTTGATCTGGAGAAGGAAGTATGTGGTTCAAGTCAAAGATTGATACATCAGGAGGAAGTCTTGTTTAATCTAAAACAACAGGCAGAGGAACTTCAAGCATTTTTGAAAGCCAGCGAACTGGAAACTGATAAATTGATGGATGAACAGCGGAGAGTGGAAGGCATAGTCAAGCAGCTCGAGTCTGAAAAATGGGATCTCCTTCAAGACACCAGAAAGCTATCAAAAGAAAGGGAGAAAATTTTGCTTCATTTTGAAGAATTCTGCAATCGTATTGGTGAGTTCACTTGTGAGGATGTAGAGATGATGAACATTTTAGAAACAATGTTGCAAAGGCCTAAGGAAGAGGTTGGACTAGCAAAGGATTTGACAGTGGATAATGAGCTCTCTGATTCTACCCAAAAGAATGCAAACACTTCCGTTTCTGCCTCAGCAAGAAAACTTGAAGCAAGTAGTGCTGGAAGATCACCATTGAAAGAGGTGAATCAACAGCAGCTATGATTAAGTGAATAAATGCAGTTCACACTGAAGAATTTGGTACAAGGTAATTCAGAAAATCATGATTTCTCATAAAATGTCATCATTTAATTCTTTCTTAATTTTCATAGAATTTCATCAAATTCACATATGTAAGTTGTTTTTCATTGAACCTCCCACGTAATGTGGATGCTATGTGTATACTGGAATGGGTCAAGGAAGAATGAAAGCTGTGGTGCTTAAGAGGTTATGCTTTGAAGTTCAGAGAGCTCTTTCTGAATTTCATTCCAATATCCTTGAATGTTGTATACTGTTTTAGGCTTTCAGCACCTCATTGAAGCATATTTCAGTAAGTGCTACAATGTAGTGATACTTTGCAAGTGCAGAACATGAAAGTGCTTACAGCATAGGTACTTGCTAGATATAGGGAGCACAGAGTATGTAGGGATGTCCCACAGTTCTTGATCATGCTGACTGCATAATGAAGTCAACACAATTAACGGGGTTGAGGGATGTTGCACATTGTTATCTTGCACAAGTGGACTAAAGCACTATAGGGTTTCTTGAATCCGGAAGGATCACATAAATCCATCCTCCTTAATATGTTGTGCTAGCATTCTGGAGAAGAGGAAAAATAGTCCTCCTTATGCCATGATTATATTCTCAAGATGAATAGATTCTCACGCATCTTGTGTGTGTGTGTGTGTGTGTGTGTGTGTGTAAGTGCATGCTGGATTTCTTGAAAATTTTACTGTAATAGCTTTCTTTTGTATACAGTTGCCACAATAGGAGGAAGTTGAAGCACTGTTCTCGTAGAAATTGGAGAAGAATTGAGACCTCTTCGAGCTTAAACCAGTTGCAAGGAACTATTTTGTAATTTTCTGTTGTATGTTGTATAACTGAGTTACCACAGAGCGGTTTCGTAACAATAGTCTACTTGGTGGAGCCCAGTCATTTTTTGATAGGAGGAGCTTGGTACTTTGTTTGTTGTGTGGTTTTTATGAGAATCATTTGTTCTCTTAGCTATGCAAGGAACTTTTTGTCCTTTTCCTTTCCACATTTTGAATAATGGTGTTTAAAATCCACAATTTCTGACACCTGTACTTGAAATTCAGTATCAGTTCCTGGACTTGCAATGTCTTATATAATCTGATAGGTTCTGAAATGCAATCAGCCCTATCAAACGTCCTCCCTGGTTTTTATATTGTCAATTTTTTAAATTTACATAAGATTTCTGTTGGTAAAAAAGGCTGCAAGTAGTTCTAAGTTTCTAACCATTACTCTATTGCTAGTAAAAATTAGCAGTATCTTTATTCGATAATTAGATGGGGATACACTGAAGTTAGGAATCAAGTTGCAAAGAGTGAAAGTGAATGCGTTTTGAGAGTCAGCTAAAATTGTGTACGAAGAATTCAATATTGCCTGAGAATTAGTAAACCCTTGAAGATGGTTACAATGGCATCTGGCCTATTAGCTCAGCTGGTTAGAGCGTCGTGCTAATAACGCGAAGGTCGCAGGTTCGAGACCTGCATGGGCCAATTTTTTTATTCTTTTTTTCTTCTTTTTTGTTTGTGTGTGTTCTGTACTTTGTATTGCCTTCTTGTTAGGCTTGCTTCTTTGTCTAACTGTTTCTCCTCGGCAAAGTTTTCTGCTTCGTTTGAATAGTTTCGTTTCTTCAATAAATTTTTGCTTAACAAAAAGAAAGAAAAGGTGTCAACTACAGAAACAGCTCTATAAACAGATTATGGAAAAAGCTTAATCCATGAAGAGCACACAGATCTTGTAGTTGCTTGCAACAACCAGACCACTTCTTCGTCTAACCATTTTTATACTTTCTTGGCTTGATTGCCTTTGGCAGCCCTATGGATCACCATTTGTTTCTTGAGCATTTATTAGTCCGAAATGCTGGTCAATCTGAAAATTGCAGGTTTTACTGGGATTGATGATCCATATGAGCCACCACTATATTGTTCTCATGTTCTCCAATTTGTTCAAATTTGGCAGCTCAAAACTTACAAGCTAGCTAGAAAATTTTTTTATTTACTTTTTTAATGTACACAATGTACACAAGTCATATATGTACATGAATTTCATGGGTCGTCCAACATCACCAAACTTGAAACCTCCGCAAAAAATGAAGATAAGGTGTACGTTTTTCGTCTTTGCCTTTGGCTTGGTGTATGTCATGTAAATACATTTAGTTAAAGAAAAAAGGAGAGGCATGTCTAACACCTGGAAGATTAAAAACAAAGGTATTTTAGAATACCTCATTTTGTTGTTAAAACTTTGGTTTCCTTCTTTTTCAATTATGCCAATCGAACCAAGAACTTGTTGGGCTTTAGTTGTAACACAAAGCCAACAGGCTACAGTTCCATCGGCATTGCATCTTCTCAAGTCATTGTATTTGTAGGGCTCTCTGGGAGTCTTTGGGTATTAAACTATTCTTTCAAGAATCAGTAAATTGATAGATTGGTGAAGTTCATTAGTTTTTTAGTCAATGAGCTATATTTCATGTTGTTCTTAAAATGACTTTTTCATGCGGTGGTGATATGATCACAAGTTTAGAAAGCTATTATTTACATATTAATTAAGTGAACTTTTGTGTTACTAAAATGTTGTCTATGGGTTTTGGAAATTAAAGTAACAACAATATTACACTTTACCACATTTTCATATCATAATTCTAGACCATATTATTGTTAAAGTAACTATCCATTACAGGAAAGGTAGAAAGGTTCGAAGCTGAACATGTAAGAGGAGCTTTTGTACTCGACCAATCCCAATTCACATAACAGTCCTTGTTATTATATTTATTTTGCTGCTCGAGGGCTCCTTCACTTATGGATTGATAAGTTAAAAGTTTGTATAATTTTCATGCGCCAGTGAAGTGGCATTTGTTGATCGTTTATATTGGACAAGGACAAAACATGAGATCAATGATTTTGGAATTGAAAGCTATAAAATTAAAACAGAAAATTTAATTCCATTACATCCGATATTCATCATCAAACCAAACAAAAAAGTTTCATAATGTACTCACAATCAACACCATGAATTAATTGACTATTTCTCTATCAACTAGGAAAGGATTAATTAACTAAGCAAGTTTGTGGGAAACTAGAGTTTCAAAGCAGCTCAATCCATCAAAGGCAGGTGCAAAATACAGTGCACGGCGTTGCGGTTCGACATTCTTATTCTTCTTGCTGCTCATGGCTTTGGTTCTTGCCTTGCAATTCTGAGGCAAAGGCAACGTCACCAAAGTAGTCACCAAAAATGCCTCCTTCACCAAATTCACTGAAAACAGACATTTTTGTCACGTATGCACTCAACTTTCACAGCTCACCTAAACACAAGGCTTGAACACAAAGCAAATTTGAACACAGAGATTAATTATAGTGGGGAAAACTCAAGGATGGCACAGCCCTTATATAGTAGAAAAAGAGAAAAAAGGCTTTTCTCAATCCGAGTGAATTTCAGAATTAAGTGTCATTAACGAGAACTAGACCTACTCTTGCTTGACCTGCAAGTTTCCAATTGTTTAGCTTATTATGAGAGAAAAAACAGAAAGACGAGGAAAAAAAGATGGTGTCCTTCTTGGATTTGCAAAACTCACCAGCCCAGTTGGCCCAGTGTAATAATTATAACAGCCCAAAATTCCGAAGTGTAGTTCACTAAGCTCTTTTGGGTTTGCTTTCAAATGGGTCCTTTTTAAAGGGGTTGAAAGCCAATCCCATATGTACCTTCTCCAATTTGTTCAAATCTGGAAGCTCAAATATTTCCTTTTTGGTTATAGAGATGCATCCATAGGCAGCTAAAAGCCTAAAACCCTGAATTAAAATTTTTGATTAAACGCCTAAATATAACTCCATAAGCAGGTCATATTTTTCACCTTTATGCTTTTACTCTCATGCTTCATTATCTCTTCATGTTACAGTATTCCATGTCATATCCTAATTGGCTAAATCCTTCTTAGAATTAGAACCTGGTTAAAACTGGACCCTGAACTTATCAACTGTGGAGTTTTTTATACACCATCATCTCCTTGTATTTGCACAAACATGTCTGCATTTATGCTTATATGTAAAAGAATAAATAGGTAAACTACTTTAGGATGAGATCATATTCTTTTTGGTTGAAAAATAATGTTTGAACATCCTCCCGAGTTCTTTACCTGATCATAAGTATTCCAATACACATTAAGCAGATGCTATAGGGGAGGGCCCTAGCCTTTAGGGTATATCTTGGTAACAGATACAAGTCATTAATCAGGATGCGGTTATCCAACAATAATCCCTAACAATATAGGGAACCATTTCAACTCGGTTCAAGTAGTTTTACATAATTCAACATCCACGAAAGATTCATTTCTTCTCATTCTTCTCTGATGAACTTGAATTTTGGGAGAACTTAGTCCATCTCTGCTTGTTCTTCTCCAATTTATTCACATTTTCGGAGTATATTGTAAGACCCTGCCTCAACGCTCCAACATTTACCCCATTATCTACCAAAATGCTTGTAACGCCCATCTTTGAAACCTGTAAATACCATCAAAACATTTAGATAAATGGGTGACAGATTCCAAAGTCTTATATCAACTTAGATATTTCTATGATCAACAGTGCCAGAAATAGTACGGATATAAAAATTTCTTAGTCTGGAGACTTAATACCACTCTAAAAGAAAGTCTTTCTCGCAAACATTACGTAGATAAAAAGTGATTTCTGGTAAGGAGAATAAGTGATAGAGATACTATTTGCACAATACAAAAGACTGGTTTGGTTCCACATCATCTTTTGTGTCTTGAAGAAATTGCTCTCTATTAATGACCAAAAATGTAAACTCCTCTTTTTCAGCTTGCCTGTGTGGGCTTAAAAAAGTCACCTTGTTTGTATTGTCAAAACTATCCCGAGTCACTTCTCTTGAATGCACATAGGTTTAGCATCATTTAGCCAATACCAGGATTTTTTTCTTCTTTTAAACATTTTGCTACCAATTTTAAAGTCTCTGTTAAGTATTAATATTTCAAGCCTTGATAAGTTCTTAAAACATTTCAAATAACGTAATTTTTTTTTTCACTTTCACCTTTTTTGGTAATAGTCGTGTTTTTGTAAAATGATAAGGGGTCAATATATATTTCATCCATATTCACTTCAGGACATCAAAGCAAAAAGAAAGATGATGATAATAACTAAAAAGATGATGATAATAATAATAATTAAAAAGAAGTACAATAACAATTTAACAACAATAGCAATAACAACCAGCAAAAGGCTAGTAAGGAACCAGCCTTTTTGTGGTACGGAAGTGCTACCCAAAAATGGCAAGGATAATCTTACCGCTTGGATGTTTCTGTTCTCATCATCAAAGAAAAGCATTGAGCTATAGGGGACCCCAGTCCTTGAATGAATTTTCTGAAAATGATCCGTCTTGTGTGTCCAACTTGAAAAGATCTCCTACATAATCAGATAATTTTTGTCAAGAAAAAAGAAATTGTCTAAAGTGTACTACAGTTCAGTACACCTTTGGGCCTTTGGACAGCTCTCTTAATCAAAATTGAATAAAATAAACATAAATGAAATTTTAGAAAAAATATCATCCAGAGGGAGAAAAGAAAATAGTGTTCTGCTGTCTCACCTGGGCTACAAACATTGACTTCATGCTTAATTTGTCAAGAAATGTCTTCGCTATATCTGAAGTTGGTGACCTAGAAGCGATGGCAAGATCAATCCCCTTTTCCTTCAATGCATACAATATGCCTCTAGCATGGGGATACAACGATGGCATTTCACGTTTGGAGCGACATTCACTGAAAAAAAGAAACACAGATGTAAGCTGAGGTTGAACATACAATTATGGAAAACTTTTTGCAAGAGAACATGTTAAGCTTTACTATAATGTTTAATATATTCCTCATTCCCTGATTTTTGTTTATCATTGAAATGTATGGGGTACAAAATGGGGGTAACAGCCCCCCTCAAAAGTCTCATCCTTCCCTTCTGTTTTCTAGACTTGAAACTAGTATCTTGAACTTCCCCATCCTTAAGGATGGAGTATGTGCCACTAGACCAACAAGTCATTGGACCTTGGGCTTTGATCCATTCTCACAAAATAATACAAGACATTGCACTGGGGAACTCATTAACCCATAGAGAATACGCATGGCACCAATATTATGGTTACTACAATAAAGCACAGAGCCACTAATATTTTATAAGTAACAAGATGTCCACTATCCTACAAAGAACCCTAGATAGCAAGCTCTAAGGGATTAACAAAGGCAAACAAACAGAGTACATCAGTGTTGTGAAACATCAATAATCAAACCCTAATACCAACAGCCTCCCCATTTAGACATAATAGCGGAAAATGAGTAATTCCTGAAAGCTGGGGTGACTGATGCCCATACTGAAGCCCAAAACCGAACTTTCACAAATTATCCAGCTCCTCCCCCTTAGCCCCATCAAATCCATTTCTCTCCATCCAAATTATCCACAACACAGCCATCACAGCACACCTCCCCAACACCATACCCCTCTTTCTCCCTCCAAAAACTAATATCTAGCACCCAATAGGCCCTCACAAAAAGCTGGCGAGTGTACCTTAGACTCCATAAAAAGGCTTTGCCACAAGGTAAGAGCAATGGGACAATGAAGCAATGGATGATAGGAGCTTTCAGCATCCTTGTTACATTACACACCAATTGGGAGAGAGATAATTTTAACTACTACTATATGAGCTCTTGGGCACTGTTCCCTTGCAAGCCAGTTTTGCAATTATATCAAACATATAATATAAACATGTTGATTAGAAAACAAATTTTAAAAGACACCCAAAATTCTAAACTTTCATTTTGTTCTAGGGGAAAACTCAATGAAATGTATTCATTCGTCATCTGGGTTATATATATACCAACACAAAACAGCACATAGAATTAAGCATTTTTCCGCTACTTCGGAGGGAAGAAAAACACCAAACTTTTCTTGAGATTTCTCGAGAAACAAACAGGTTGAAGTTTACAAAAAGAAAAGAAAAGGATGATGTACCAATAGAAAGGCCAGAGAGTGTAATCAAGATCGAAGACAACCAATCTGGGAAGCACTTGAAACATTCCCAGTATCTCCAAAGCGTCTGCCTTCACCTTGTCGTCTCCCATTTTTCTGTTTCTCAAAAGTGTTTCGAATGTGTCGAATGGTTTATGAAGGTTCCCTTATCTGATACCCAAAAAAAAAACGTATATATAATCATACTGGCGCGTGAAATTACTACTCTTCAATATATCTTTTATCTTTGTTGGTGGAATTCTTCAAATTTAATATAATTAAATTCTTGTTGTGGTTTGACCAAAAACAATATTTTTGTTGTTGTATCAATATTCCACATATAATATGTAAAAGTCATATAAATGAAATGACTTTTCTTTTTTTTTCTTTTTTTGGTAAACAGAAAGGCCAAAGGCCAAAACACAGCAGCCTACCCACCCAATTCTTTTTTTCTTTTTATTTAAACTTCTGTGCATTAAATTTTTGTAGCAGTGTATCGACATTCCACAGTACTATACACAAAAAGTCATATAAATGACCATCTTTTTTGTGTGTAATTGTTGATGGCAACTATTGATCAGTTGCAATCCGAGTTGGAATGTTAGAGAAATCCCTCTTGCATGGTGTAATTGTTAGTTGTAACTATATGAACTCAAATAATGTTATAAAAACATAATTTGCATTCCAAATGATGTAACAATATATACATGTTAGTATTTTACTTATTATATATCAACAAATTTGAGATCCAGAATTTAACACTACTCTAAAAACACATTACACTTTTTTGTTTTTTTGCTGACATTTAATCTTTACACCTTAAACACAAAAAAAGGCACCCCAAAAGTGCTAATGCGAAATTATGCACAACAGAACAGCACAAAGTAGCCTACTTATATCATCTATAGTTTTCCAAAAAAACAGAAAACAAGCTTAATAATGTAAATCATGTTATCTGGGCCTATAGTGCACTAGAACCTCAAGCTTTTTGAATACTTGGTATATTTGTATATGTATATTACGAGACGTTTCTCAACGAGATCCTGTAACAAAAGCCCCACCTCTCTGTACAGGGTTACGATATTTACCTAAAACTTAAATAACCATTTACACTGTTTTCCTCTGTTCAGTTATCCTCAACACAGCATAAACTCATATAATATGTACCACATGATCATCACAAATGCAAAGCTCTTATGAGAAATCTCGGAAGCCGTTGTTTTCTACTGACAGAAGGCACGCGCCTCGGCCTTTTTGGGGCCTGCTGGTCATCTGATTCAGACACTGGATCCTCGCTACTCAATGGCGTATTAAACTCTGTAAGATTTATAATTTCAGTTAAGTCAGCTTCTTGATGGGATAAAAGTTTTTCTGAGGAAGCAAAATGTTTAACCTCATTGCCATCTTCCATGTCATTTTCCTCTTCAGAATCCGGCACAACACAACCTGTGAAATCCCAACTTGAAGCAGATTCAGATTCGTTTGTTTTCCTTGGATGGTTAAATGCCTCAATTTCCGTAACTGAGTGTTCTTCATCTGTCCCTACAACTGATAAATTCTGTGATCCACTACTAGATGCCTCAGAAATTGAGTTCCCGTCAACGTTTTCTTGAATATTCTTGGAGAATCCATGATTCCAAGATGTCTCCGAGGCACTAAACCCTTTCCCGAAACATGATTTTGGGAGTAATTCAGAAGTCAATCCAGTGCCTTTCTGACAATCTTCCAGAAGAGCTTCCCGAGAATGATCTTCAAGGATGTTAAACATTAACTTCTTAATCTGACATCGTTTGAGAGAAGCCTCCGCAGGAGGGAACCAATTTTTGTTTAACTGAAAAATTATAACATGTTTGTAGCATAATAAATGTAACATCTCATAGTCAGATAGTCATATACCAGTTCAAGATAAAAAGACAACAAAGGACCGAAAAAGAAAAATAAATCAATTGTTACATAGTGAACAAACAATAGATCTTTGGCAGGGTACAAGATCTGTGGATTCCCTGCCACATATCCTAAAAACAAAGAAATTAGCAAAGAAAAACAAATACACTTAGGCCCCATCAATTTGGTGGTAATAACTGATCTGCCTGTTCTCATCTAGAGTGCAATCTCAGATCAGTTTCCAGGTTGTGAAAATGATTATGTCAGAAGATCCACACAAATGAAAAACTCTTGCTGGAAATGACATGCTGAAAATTGGACCAACTTATCTTGATGAGAATTGGAGATGTTCACATGCCTACATAAGTATATAATATATGAAAGACATGCATGGCGCATGTGACTTAACAATATGGGGAGGTAACATCAGCTTGACATAATTAAAGATTGCTAGGAATATTATTTTGAGTTTAATCAATAGCTAATAGAGAAAAGTAGAGCAAGTCAACCAAAAATATGAGAGAACAGAAGGTGCAAGGGAAAGTTTGACACAGAACTAAACAAACTTTTTAGAATAATGCTTGTGGGGATGACTAAATAAGAGGCTGAAAGGAGATAGGTTGAACTAACAGAGAAGTTAGTGTGTCATCCCTACAGGCCTAGCAAACAGAACATATACAACTTAAATAGGCTATGGTAGTGAAAGGAGATGGGATCACTTACAAAGTTGGAGGACTTTCTGATCTTGAAGGGGCTAAAGTTAGCAGGAGCTTCCTCCAGAAAACATTCCACATAATGAAGCAAAAAGAGACCACAGTCAAATGAATTTTCCTGCTGTGGCAGCTAAATCAAATATGAAAGAAAAGCAAAAGTTAACAAACAATAATTTATTTATTTTTAATAAGAACTTTATTAAGAAAGGATAAAAAAGGGTTATTTAAAATGCCAAATCAGGAGGCCTGGCACAGAAGAAACACGAGGCAGTCCAATTTAAAGTTACCAATCGATCAGGGCAGATTTGTAACAGTTATACAAATCTTCCTCGTAAAACTCTCCATAAAATTCCAAATTAACTGTTATGGATTTATTTGAGTTGTTACAGCTATAACTGTTATTCAATTACATCCAACAATCACATTAACATGATAGTTATACAAATCCCTTTTTATTGCCATGACTAAAACCACGTCTTCTTTGTGTGAAAATTGAACTGCACGTAGGGTTATATATATATAGAGTTGACTAGATTATGCTTTAAACTATGTCTTCTACATTCAGATTTGTAAATTGTACTTTGATTATAAAAATCTTGTACATATCAAAGAAATACACTAAACCAATCTCTATCACCATATTAGACAACCACTAGACCAATCTCTTACACACGTGATTAACAGAATTGAAGGATGGTGGATGAAGTTCAATCTCTATCACCATTTAGATAACCACTAGAGCACAAAACTTAAGTTGTTGGGATGTAGGCTAAGAATTATTTTATCTTCAAACACTTACATATCTATATCGAAAAAAGATTACCTACACGGGAAAAATAAATATTTTCAGCAGAAAGAGTTAGTCTTCCTTTAATTAATGATCATGAATTTCACTAAAAGCAAGCAAATACCTCCAGTTCAACAAATCTCAAATGTAAAAATTTCAAAGAATCGTCTTCTGCTGCCTCACCATGCCTTTCTTTCCACTCTTCACATAGGTATCTGTCATCTCATGAAAATATTAATGATTAGGGAAATCAAGGTGATCACTGGTCTAACAGCATGAAAACAAATACTAGTTTCAAAATTAGAATATATGATTGAGATTATGAGGAAAAAGAAAATAATGATTCAT
The DNA here is from genome assembly GCA_003254885.1 of Purshia tridentata. NCBI lineage: Eukaryota > Viridiplantae > Streptophyta > Magnoliopsida > Rosales > Rosaceae > Purshia > Purshia tridentata. The sequence goes on along the minus strand of QANT01001294.1, from coordinate 14,884 downwards.
CTTTAATTTTTTATGTTTTATTATTCCAGGATGTGACTTCACGGAATCAGAAGACTGATAGAATATGCAAAAGACATAAATAGAAGCATAAATTAATAACACCTTCTGTTAATGAAATGCAGAAGACTGAATAGAATATGGATAAGTTTATGGTGCAAATATTAGACCAGCTGATCATGAAGCTGAGCTATCAAAAGCTACCTTTGAAAAACATTTTTGAGGCCTCTATGACTTCCTTTAATGGAATCCATGTGCAAGATGCATGGCACCTTGAGTAAGCTTTCAATTTCCTCATCTGCAAGACAATTAGAGAAAAGAAATTGATAAGCAGACAACCATAGTACATGCATGACATCAATCTCAATCATATAAGATCTTGCCTTCACACTTAGCCACTTGACCAGGATGACAGATCACAATCAAACTCCAGTGAAAACTGTGAACAAGATGCAGTTATAATTCATATAAAAAACTTTGTATAGTAGGTTCATTCTCCAATGATGCATGCTGCAAGGAAAATAATGCAACACACTTTCTCACCTGTAGTTTACAGGAATGAAGATGTAATCCTTTTCAAAAAGACTCACTTTCCTCGTCCATTTATAAACATGCTGAAATGCTGAATTGCCTTCACAAGTAGTTGATGGATCTTTCTCTAGTTCAGCAAGTTTCCGAAAGAAAAAACTATTGAAGAAGTGAAACCTAGGCTCTTCCTCAGGTTGAATTTTACTTTTTAAATATCTGTTAACAAATTAAAATCAAAATTCCCATATAAATCATTTTCACATGTCGAAGTAATAATGCTACATGGATGCATATGAGAGCTTGAAAATTATGCCAAAATTTAAAAATTAAGCTCTAATGCTTGAAATACATAAGTCATCAACTAGACTTGAAAGAAGTCAGGCCAAACTTACTGAATATAGAAGTCAACTATGGTATCATTAATGAACGTCTCTGGCTGTAGGCGCTCAAGATCTCTCTTACTTATACAAACTGCATCAGGATCCCCTTTTGGATAGATAACCTCTTCAAAAGGCTTATCAAACCTACAATAAACAAACTAAATCAGCATATATCATAAAAGAGAAAAAAACAGGTGAGATTGAATCGTATAAGAGTCAATAAAATAACAGTTAGAATTTAGGAATATTGAACCAAAATTGTATTACCCTAAAATGTACAGGTGTAGAAATATAATGAATGAAACATATAAGACAACACACACACACTCGTGATATGTGAAAAAACATAAAACACAACACACACACACTTTATAAGAATCCTACTTTTATTAAGTACAGCATTGTGGATCAGATATCCACCAATCATTAATGATAAAAATTTACAAAAACAAACAACTAATAGACCAATAACAGAACAAAAACCATCAACAAACTAAAACAATACAGCCTTCCAATCCATCATAATGACCGAAAAGGAATAGTCTCACTCAGAACAAAGATGCCCAAAGAGAAGCCCAGAATCAAATTCTCCCGTAAAAATGCCATCTCTTCCCCCTTAACATCCTAAAAAATCCTTGTTTCTCTCCAACCAAACTACCCAAAGAATAGCCATAACAGCACACCACCCCAAAGTCAATCCCCTCTTATTCCATCCAAAGAAACTTATACCTTCCAAACTACAAAGCTGCACAAGATACTGGAATTTCCAGATTTGGATTAACGTCATTAAACAATCGCCACCATAAGAATGATGCAACTGAACAATGAAGAAATAAGTGGTCCACACTATCAAATCTAGAATAATACTAAGAATTGTATAAACATGAATCTAGCAACCACTTAATTCAAATCATAAGAGAAAGCTGACATCTTATAAGTGAGCTACAATGTCTAAAAAACAAAATAAAATAGTATACAATCACAAAGCAAAAAAAAAAGTAGGTCACAAGTTACAAAAGCATAAATTAGCAGAAAAAGATGGAGAAACAACATGAGTAAGAACATGAGATGAATGATCTTATGACATGTAAAAGTTAAAAGTTGAATGGTAAGGATGCAAAGGTTCTCAGAAATCAAGTGCTAAGTATTGTCCCTTTGAAAATAACATGTTTTTCCCCAAGAAAGTTATACTATTGCTTTCTCTATCGGTACTGCAAGTTAATAAATCAAATTAACAACCAACATGTCAATTGTATTAAACAAATAAAATCTTTTACAGCTAGATAAATGGTATTTGGAAAAAATGACAAAATACTGAAGCCAATATCTAATATATGGATAAAAAGCCAACAAACATTAGAAGAAAAAAAAAGGGTAAACAAGCTAGCTATCATGAGAAAAAAAAAATTAAAATTAAAATCTTCATGTGACAGAAGAGAATAAAAGAACTGATACAGTATGAATCAACTTCAACATCAATCACCACCCTATGAAACAGATTAACAGTCACGCTCACTGAATAAGAGTAAAAATAATGAGAAAGTACATACTGAGCCAGTGGAGCACTCACTCAAAATCAAAGTTCTGCACATCCCCATATCGCACATCCAATGATTTGATTGCTTCCTGTCCTTTTGACCAATGAGGGTCATAAGCAGCACACCTCAAGTGATCAATTCCTGCATGTGATAGTAGGGGGCATTAAAATTAGAAGGATATTGACTACAAAGTAAAATATTTTCCTTTATCTGGGGAAGGGGGGATCAGACTTGGGACCTTTCCAACTTTGTCGAGAGAAAAACCACTAGACCACAAGCTGTGGTGACTACAAGGTAAAATATTACACAATTTTTGCTATTATACAAAAAATAAAGGTACTTTCTATTGAAGACAGCAATCTTTTTTTATGTCAAAAATCTAACCTACTAAAAGACTAAAGCCTAATTATCTCTTCTTTTTATCAAATTAATTAAAGTCTGAAACTCTACTACAATTAGATCTCTTTTTTAAAAGAAATGAGTTATTTGATCAATCAAAAAGGATGTAACAAGAAATCATTCATGAATATGAAATGTTTCACATTTTATAAAGAAACAAATTTTAAAAGACAAAACAAAAAATTCAATCCAATAAAACTCAGAAGAGCTCCAACACCAACAAACTAAATATGCACAAACCTGAAGTTTTATTTGCATTTTCAGCTCCTATAGAATCCTTTGGTTGAAGATGAAGGTTATCTATGGCAGTTTCAACCTACACCATGTGAGTTATCAAATTACTTATATACAAGTTAACAGAAAAAGCATATGTAACTCGCCCTTCCACACTATCATGCAACTTTCCTAAGAAAAGAATAGCCTTATTCAGGGCCTCCAAGAATCCAAGTTATTGTGGTTAAGGATCTCCATTGAGATCCCAAAAGGTATGAAGCCCAGTTTACACAAGCTAGAGGTTTCTAAAGAACCCAGATATATATTGTACCTAAATTTGTTTGGAAGACACAGTAGATGACACATTCCAGGTGCAGTGTCATGTATTTAGCTCCTCTTAAACTAACCAAGCATACATGTTCCTTCTAAAGAAGCCTCCTTCAAATAGACACTGGTTTCTCCAAGAAAACATCTTACAATTGAAACCAAAAACCCAAACAAAAAGCTGTTGATTGAAGGGCTGGCCCAAAAAAAACAAAAATTTGTTGGTTCCGAGGGATGCCCAAGCTAGCACAGGTGAAGTATTTTGGACTTTTAGCCAGTTGAGATACAGTAGAGTTATGTTAATTAAAGTTTGATGATACAAAGGTGATGCTGAGATTTGCATAAAGTTTAATGGACTTGGTGCTTCACCAGGTTCACACTTTGAGAGTGGCATTATGAGAAGATATCCAACTTTCTGACTACAAAAGACCTTGGGAAGCTTTCATGTAACCTTTTGACTTTTTCATTCTTCTATAGTCTATGATTATGTCCTGTTTTCTTCTTCTCCCTATTTTCTATGTGCCTTACACTTATCAAAATAAGATTCAAAGTTCCTTTTATAGGCCCTTAGCAAGTCATCAGTTAAAGAAAAAATCCAAATAACAAGGGAAGCAAGCTTACAGTTTCATATCTGCTAGAGCCCGGCTCTGATGCATGCTCTTCTAATGAAGCTAAAATAATGCAGAAGTCTGGGTAAATAAATGAACTACGCAAAGTTCTGAGAACAAAAAAGGCACCATAACTTCATAATTTATGTACTGATTTGTATGGCACAAAAATTCAAAATGAACCTTTATTCTTTGAAGAACTAATGATCAAAATTGATGAAGAGCGCATTTCAAGCCTGTCATCATCATCTGAAATCATACATACTTGCTTATTCTGCAACAATTTCAAACGAAATAATGACCAAGAATATGCTTGAGATCCACATTTGACATCCCCATAAAATGAGTAAAATGAAAAGTCTAGAAAAGCAAAGAGAAACCCAGTAGAGTGATATTCAAACATTTGAGGCTGATTATAGTGGCTTGAAGGTTTAAGTTTCTTTAAAAATTAACTCACCCAATGAGGGAAAAAAAAATTAAAAAATTGGACACTTAAAATAACTGGGATAAGTAAGAATATTTACTTCAAGATTTGAAGAACTAGAAACCACACAAGCATCCATCTCAGACATCTCCTCTCTTGCAGTTGCAGCACCATCCTCTACTAATGTGCATTGACAACCCATGCCACTAGCGTCGTCTTCTAATAACACAGTGCTGATTTTTTTCCGCAGAGTCTTCTTTATTCCTTGTTCAGCTACAGAGCATGTAACAAGAATAAACTTAGAAACTAAACATCAGTAATAAGGTTTTGAGCAGTGATGAGTCTGATGTTCCTACCCCCAGCATCAACATCAATTGGTTCATTGCCAAATTCCTTATCCAGATTCTTGGTAGCTGGTGCAACTGCATAGGAAGTAGAGAATAGAAGATAAAATGTTAACATGCATATCCAACATTTTGAAGCATAGCCCAAACAAAAAGATTCTGAAAAAACAGAAGCAACCCCAACAAAATAAACAGTAAATAGTCTAGAGGAGTTTGTGTAGAGCATGTGGGACCCACATGAAGAATTTGCTAACTTAAGCAATACGCTCAATTCACAGGACCAGAATCATATATTCATATGCATCCACATTCAAAATAAACATGCATATCCAACATTTTGCAGCAAAGAATTAGATACATAAATAAACCCAACAAGATTCTGAAGAACAGAAGCAACCAACCCAACAAAATGAACAATAAATAGTCTTGAATCGTTTGTGCATAACATGTGGGACCCACATGAAGAATTTGCTAACTTAAGCAATAGGCTCAATACTAGGGCCAGAACGATCATATATTTATATGCAATCATCCACATCCAAATCCAAAATTTTACCACCAAAACTCTCTGCCACCAATCCAAAAGCGCAATACGAAAATGAACAATAAATAGTCTCGAATCGTTTGTGTAAAACATGTGGGACTCACATGAAGCATGAAGAATTCATTTGCTAGCTTAAGCTATAAATAGGCTCTCAATTCTCAGGGCCAAAGACTATTCATATGCAATCATCCACATTCAAAATTTTCCCACCAAAATTCTCTGCCGCCAAACAAAACGACAATACGATACGAAGAGAGAAAGGTAACTTACAGGCCTGGAGAAACGTGTACTTGGTAATAGGGGAATCGTCGAGGTGCTTGTTCTTCTTGCTGTTACTGGGCTTCCTCCTAGGCTTTCGGAACTTGGAATTCAACTTGGCGACCAACTCGGCCGAGTTCCTCTCGACGAGCTCGTCGTCCGCGTTGAAGTCGAACACCTGGAACCGGTTGCGCGACGACTCGGGGCCGGACGTGAATCTCCGGGTCATGAAGGCCGAGTCGATCAAAACCTGGAGAACGAAACGGTGAAAATTTGTGTGAATATGAGAATACGAATGAGAGATTTTGTTGTGTTTTGGACGTGATAGAAGTGGAACAGTCGAACAGAGATGAAGAAGGAAAGTACGAGAGAAGTTTCTTATTCGGGAAGAGAGTGCCTCCCCTTTCCTGGGTCCCACCCCACACTACTATGTTGTGGCTACCGAGTTTTATCGGTTTTTCAAATTCATAGCAGCAAAGAAAGTTAGAGAAATCACCCGGTTCTGTTCTCTCGGGAAAATATCTTGCGGTTCACTTTTATCGGTATCCGATACATCAGACCGATCAAAATGAAATATCCGACGGTTCAATTTTTTTGTTTTGGTTCAAAAATGTTTTAAATTTTTTGTAACAATTTTGAATTATCGGTTTTTTAATAAAGAGAAAAATATATCGAAAGTACAAAAATTATTATCAAATCTAATTTTATCGTATAGTAAAAATGTAGGTGGGACAAAGAAAGAAATTGGTAGAGTTGAATGTATCTTATCCATTGGGATAATAAAAAGTACTAAACACCTGAAGGCAATTAGAAGTTAAAATTTTACTTAATCTCAAGTTGTGTTTGTTTGTTATTATGACAATAATAAATTAATATTTTTTTTATTAATCAATTGACATCGTGAGTTTTTTCGGACTCGACTCTAACAAAAGAAGACTATGTTTACTTTTTAAAACAAAAATTAACATCGAAGACATGATTAAGAGATATGACAATTAGGTTTTATCTTTGAAGCCATTTCTGGATCCTAAACCCAAGATGCACAAGACCAATGGGTGTCTTCTTTCCTATTCAAAAGGACTCCCTCCTCTTCTCATAGGATCTTTCTAATGGTCCTCAGGCTATCCACATCTGTGAGAGTGAGAGTGAGAGTGAAAGTGTAAAATAGATCTCAAAAGTTGATTAATGGGCTGGAATGTTGAGAGTGAGAGTGATTGAGGGTAAAATTTGGGAGTGATCCATGAAAGGATTGGGAGTGAGAGCGAAAAATTGTGTGGGCCCTAGCCATGTGCGTGAAAAGAGGGCTGGGAAACTGGCTGTGGCAAAAGGACGAACCTGCCCTTCGTCAAAAATCATTGTGTATTGGGCTTTGGTGGAATTGAAGAGAATAACAGGGCTAAACTTGTCAAAAGCCAGTGGTAAGAAAAAGTAGCCGACAGGCTACTGTAGTCGTGTCAGTCGGAGGCTACACTTGAGGTCACGCGTGTGAGCAACACTTACGGTCCAGATAATTGGACCACTGCACACAACGGTCCAAATTATCTGACCGTTCTATTTATAAAAAAAAAAAAAAAATCGCGGCCCAGGCTGGCGCGATTTGGGCCATCTGTTTGATGTTACCGTTATTATATTACAGTTATAATTAAATTAAAAAATAGAATAAAAACGAAAAAAAAATCCTGAAAAATTTAAGAAAATTCAGAAAAAATTATCAAAAAAATATAGAATTTATAAATTATTAAATTAAATTATAAATCTAAATGTATTCAATATTGATCTCATATTAATGATCTCATATTAAAGATCTCATTAAAATAATACTAATGGTATATTTTTTATAAATATTTAAATGATAAATTGCTACTTAACCATCACTTAATCTAAATTATGCTTAATAAATATAACTATATTACTATCAGCTATTACTATCAGCACCACTGCAGCTTCAGTATTTATTACTATCACTCTCAGGTCACAAAATCACTTTTCAGGCCAGAAAATCACTTTTCAGACTATGTTTCACTATCACTTTCACTCGTGGCACTGTGGAAAGCCTCATGCACTCAAAGTGTGAAAAGTGTATCCACAAAAAGGAATCCAAGAAATTAATAGTGAAGGTTTGAGAGAGAAGAGAAAATTGCTAGCTTATTCCTCTCTCTCTCTCTCTCTCTCTCTCTCAAATATGAAAATGAACAATATACCAATATACTATCAAGGAAAAATAATAATTTTGGTCTCATATTTTACTTAAAAAATGAATTTAGTCCATGTGGTTTCAAAATTATGTATTTGGTTCTTGTGTTTTATATTATTTGCAATTTAAAGACATTTTATAACCAAAATGAATTTTTTCTCAAATTAAAACTAATTAATTTGTGAATTTTACTAAAAAAAGGCAAAAATCATGTTTGTAATATTCAATTTGATTTTTAAACAAAAATTAAATTTTTTAGTTTGTTAAATTGTCCTCATATTGCAAAAAAAAAAAAAACCAAAAACACATAGACCAAATATGAAATTTTGAAATCACATGAACCAAATCTGTTTTCAAACAATAAACATGAAAGCACAGTTGGCAAGATTACCTAAAACGAGAGGTGGATCATCTCGAGTTTTTACAATGACTTCAAACTTGGACCCCTCGATCATTTAGGGTTTGGTGTGAACTCTAGATAATCCAAAACTATGTTAAGAACATTATCCTACTCATATTCCTCAATGGAACTACAATATATAAAGATAAAGGTGTTAGCCTATGCCAGTCTTTGGGTTGTGTTTAGTTGCTTTACTACGATGTTGTAATATTCTGAGAAAAACAATTATATATAGAAATGACAATAAGAACAAATAAATAAGTAAGAATATATTTGGCTCTATTTACAAATTCCTGTGGGTTATCTCTAATTAACTTAGGCCAATCACGTTGAAACCTTAAACCTAGCAACGGCCCATGAAAAATAAAAAATAAAAAATAGGTCAATTACAATATGCACCACCAAAAATATAGGCATGTGAGTCATCAATAACGTATCTATTACCTTTTGTTGGATAAGAAGGAAGATGCCATTGTCATATGTGGCTCTCAATGTAATTCAAGGAAGAATAGTTAAAGAATTCTAATCATATAATTAATTGAATCACATGTGAGAAGTATTTACATATGATCATATATGGGATTTGACAAGAACCATCTGCATAACCTAAAGATATGATGGGAACATAGAAGGCTAAACGGACCGTATACTATAATTGCAACATGATGGGTTCTCACTTCTCACCATTTCATTTAATTTGGGTATCATGTTACAATCCTAGTATGGGATAGGGGCGTGTTATGTGCAAAGTATATAAATATTTACATCTTCTGCTTCACATTAGCTTAAGCTTTTTTGGTGTATTGGTCAAGCACTTGTCATTTAGTATCAGAGTCAACCCCACATCCAAGGTTCGACTCTCGGAAGGAGTGACCTACAGGCCAGATTAAAATATTGATAAATGAGTGAAGCTGTCCAAAGGGAAAAAGGCTACCATCCGATCAATTTAGTTGAGTTTCTAATTAGTTAGAAAAAGTTATAAGTAATTAGAAATGGAGCTTAAAGGGCCACAAACCGAGAGGTGATGCTTGATAGAGAGTCCATCATCACATTCACATATGATCCCACAGCCTTATCGAATGGAACTTAATGGGTCACACAGTACACACCACATAAGTTAGGAATGAACCCATGAAGGTTAAGGGAGTTCATACACAATCTTTGCTTCGTGAAGTTTAATTGGAGGTACTACTTTTACAAGAAGTTGTTATATCTTGACAAACAAACATAGTTCAAACAAACACTAGCCTAGATCGACTTAACGTTTTTCTAATTTTTGTCATACTTAGTTAACCTTAATTATACTATGATTATCCATTTAATTTTGTATTTAATACCATAAATTATTTTCTTCAAAATTTTCTATAAATAGGCCAATTAGACCCTATATTTTTCCAACACTTTTTCAGTTAGTATAGAAACCATAACACATAATAGCAAATAAATTTCGTAGACAAGGAAAATGCTAGCCAAATAAGCTCCCACCCACAATTTTGAAGTTGAAAAATCTATTTAAAACAATAATATGAAATTCTGAGCTTTTTGATGAGAACTTAGAACATTGTAATCTAAAAGAGCAAGTAGCAATCTTGCTAAACAGATTGCAGCTTGTGAAGAAGACATTGGAAGGATCTTATTCTTCAGAAGCAGCACTTGCAGCACTTAGATCGACAGAAAGATCAAGAGCCTGAATTATTGAAAAAAGAGAACAATCATAAATATTTAATAAATGCTAAAGTAATAATCCCAGATCTAAATTGTGCTTTGCCCCTATATTCTGTCATTCTCTAGAGTTGATATAAGTAATTTAATTCACTACAAAAAGTACTAAAAGGTTACCTTTCCAGTAATCTTTGTGTACATGGCTAGCACATCTTGTACCGTGGACTCAAAGTGAGTAGTGGCATCATAACTCTGCAAGTAATTTCAACACTCAAAACCGATAAAAACTGAATTCTCCATTGAAAAGAAGCATTATAAAGAAGACTCTAATGGTAGAAAGTTCTTGTTTGAGCAATTGAGCTATGAACAGGGAGTACTGATATGACATTTTCTTAAATCACAGATGAAGAAAACCCTTTAATTAGGTTGAGTGCATATACCGAACAAATCTTTGATTCATCATCACTTTCTAAAGACGAGCACCTAAATTAGGTACACAGCCTACACCAAATACACGAATGCCATCCTTATAACTTAGAAATTTCTGTATCTCCTTTTATTTCAAAGGTTAAAGTCCTGTCCTAGCTTGCTAAGGGAGAAAGAAGGTAAGTTGACACATCTGCCTCAAAGGAGAAAGAAAAAATCAATCAGTTTGTTAAAAAGAATGGTGGTTAATGAGTCATAGTTATAGCTACTTACAGCAGATATGTAGCAACTGTCAGCTTCATGATCGTTGGTGGGTATGTATCTGTCACAAGTGTCGTAGAAGATCTCATCTACAGGACCAAGAAGATCAATGCCAGGCTTCAGTTCAACCTCAGGACTATCAGTCTCTGCTTCTGTCGAAACAAAAGCAATGAATTTTTCTTTTGGAGCTACATTGTGAGCATAGGAGCAACAGAATAGGTACCTGCAGCAATATAGTAGTAACAGGGTATACATTATGTATGTAACCAGAATCTTTAAGTATCATCATATGCTTGCCTTCATTTCCTATTTTTTGATCCAGATTATGATCTTAACAAAGCACATAAAGCAGTTTAAACCATTCACACTGGATTGTTTATTACTTATTTCCTTGCCAGAGGAATTATCATCTTATTCATTATAATTTATGAGAGTAAAGCAGTAAAAACCATTCAAACATGGTCAAGAGCAGAAGCTTCTATCTATTGTTAGTTTTCAGTACCAGCTTTGAAGTACATTTTGTATTAACCACGAACAACGCTTCAACATAATGACTCTTACTCTCTGGGGAATCTTTGCTCTAAAGCAATCCCTCTTGTAGGCTAAATCTTAGAAGAAGTTAGGTGGAGAGCTATCAAGACCACAGTGGCCAGTGTTGCTCAAGAGCACATAATTATCTTAATTCCATCGTCAAATGAACGCATACATATTAAAAGTTTATTAATCTTGAATGCATCATTGAACACACTACAAGAAATGTGTTTAGTTGTCACGCACATATCTGATTTACGACCAAGTTGCTTCTGTGGCAGAATAACCTGGGCTGAGTGAGAATCATTTGTTTCTGGAATAGGATGGCTCATAATACATATAGCACGAGCAACTTTTCCAACTTTCTTTACCTGTTGGTGACAGAAAAAACGTCATAGGTAAAGCTCAAGATATTCCAGACTAGACAGATGTTGCATAGCATCAATCATTTGGAGAAGCTTTAATTTATAACATTATTGATCACAAGGTAGGAGATGGGTGGAGCTCATACTGTTCATATGTTTGAGAAAGGATACCTTATCAGGCAAATATGATGGATCACAAACAACTTTCTTGCATTTAGCAGTTTCTCCTTCTGAGGTCACACCAATAGCTTTCCCACTATCATCAAATTTCACCTATAATCCAAAATAACATGTATTATCAAACCAAATCTAATAAATGAAATTTAAGCTGTAGTGAAAATTTTTAAAGGGAAATTGATTCTCTTTGTTTCTTCTTGCTGTTCGATGAACCTTAAAACGGTGAAAAGCATTTGGAGGAGATATAGAGAAACTTAGAGTCCAGCTTTAAGAGGCAATTGCAGAAAAAAAGTATCAGAACTTAACCCCACCAGCCAGTCTGTTGCCTAAGAAATTGGACACCATAATTATAGTCTCAGGCTGACATAACGGGCAACATCCCTCCCCATGTTACGTTAGAACGATATTTTAGACATTGGATATGTCATGGAGATGGAGACATAAGAAGTATGTTTATTAGTGAGCAGCTTGCATTTGGAGTTTATAAAAGAATGAGCACCAAGGCATTTTTCTTGAGCATACACCTAGGGAAAGCCACAAGGATCTAGGTGCAAGCATCAAAATGTTGCACACCATACACAAACTACATGAATTAAATTTGGATACCAGAATAATATGGACTACTTTACCGTACAGTCCGGCTTGTTGAGCATGTAAGTTCCACCATAAACTGCACTTAAGCGTGCAAACGCCTGCAATATACGACAAGCTCAGAAAGGCAACTAATTTTAGCTCCTGTATGTACACGCATAGTTACAGATAGAAAGAGACCTGAGGCAACTCTCCTAGTCCATACAGTGGATAGATATAAGGTGATCCCCCTTGAAAACGGGCCAAAGATTCTGCATAGAGCTTTACAAAAGAAAGGCTATATAATTAATTACATAAAAATTATCAAGTGACCATGCACAAGAAGGATTTAGGAAAATACTTTAAGAGAATAACAACCAAGACCAAATTAAAGATATGCACATGAACAAATATGCTATTGGCACTAGCTAGAGGCAGCCTTCATAAGCTAATATGATGAATAGGCCAGATAATAGAAGTCCACATGATGACAATGACCAACAAAAGAATCAGAATACCAATCAATATATAGCAGAAGCTGCCACTACACAAGATATAGCAGAACATGGTTGAACCTTCATTTTCTTCACAAACTCCATGGCTGGCTCATCCAAGTAAGAATCATCAATATGAAGTGCCAAGGCATGACCAATAAAGTCTATTGTATTGTCTTCTAGCCCATATTTCCTACAACATCACATTAGCCATCTAAATTAATGCAGTTGGATGGAGTGAGCAATCAAATGTAAAATTGACATTGAAACAGCACTTTTCTGCAAGACCAAAATTGATGGTACAAAGATAGAAACAAGGCAGGGCAATAGTGAGAGCAGATGAAATCTAAAGGTTGACAATGTGACATGTATATTGTCACTAATTAACTAAAAATGAAGATGAAAACAGAGAGGAAACAACTAAAGTGAACCCACACAAAGACGTTTATTATAAAAATTAGCACTAATGCAAGTGTTTTCATATGTTCTTGAGTAAACTAAATGTAAAACAGGGGAAAAACAAAAAACATATGAACAGTAAGTATACGTGATAAGCTCTCTTGCTGTAACTTTGTGCAAATCCAGCCCTTCATGAGATTTGGGATCACCCTCTTCATAGTCTTGAACATAAATGAAGAACTTTCGAGCACGGCGCTTCTCAAAAAGTCCCATCAATGGAGATTTTAGTGCTTCAACATCGGTTGCTGGAACTTTATAGATCTGAAAACAACAATATTTAATAAGCTTACACTTAGAAAGGTAAGATGTATTCTTGAATGTAAGAGCTTTAGTTTGATATTAGCAATTCTGAATAAATTCCTATTGTGTAGACATATATCATATCTATGTACCTTTTTTTTGTTATACACAAAGCTACCATCAACAGCCTTGAAGTTTAGATACTTGGTCACATTTGTGTGGATCAGGACACGGACCAAAGCACCATTGGCCATCATGAACTACCAGAAGAAATGAAACAGAGCAGTGATCTTAGAATAGATAAAAAAAATTCAACCAAACACAAACTGCTACAAAATGAGATCTTAGGCGAAATTTGACACGTTACTATATAATTACTAACCAAGATTTTCTTCAAGTTTCTTATGTAAAAACCATTCTTTTTTTTTTTTTTTNTAAAAACCATATTTTTTTTTTTTTTTTGTGATGCAAAATTACTAGTTTTCATATTTTTCTCTTTTTTTTGCTTTTTGCTTAGTTTTTCATATCTAGTTTCATATTTTCTTTTTCTTTTGAAGTATATGCACTTTAAAGCATCACAGAAAATTGTATGTAGGGATGTGTTTTCACTAATCTACAATGAACAAATAAACTCTAGATACCTTTGGTATCATGTCAACATTGTACTCCCTGCTGGAGCCCAAAGATTCTGGAGGGTTGTCTTCTCCCTTAAAACGCTTCCAAAGCTATAAAGCGGCAATTAATATAAAGTTTGAAAGATGATAAACTCTTTTCAACAATTTCTTGTGAGTTTAGTATCAGATGGACACAAAGTTACCCGTGTTTCTGAATCAAATGTGAAACGAGTAAGTACCTGTGTAAGGTTAAGAGAGGTTGATGCTCCTCCATAGTAGTCATTTCTGTCCATATGCAAAACCTGTTTCAAGATTAACCATCCGCTGGAGCAGGGGGGCTACATTCAATTCATAAAAGCAAATAGAAAGCAACATATTTGAAACAAAAAAGGGTTGCAGTTTTCACACTCCTATTTTATGCATTTGCATTGCCCTTAAAATTTAAGCTTTCATTCTCCTTTTATTTAACTAGAGCATAAAAATAAGTAGAAAAGTGCAAATGTACGAAATTGGAGTGTGAAAATTGTCACCCTAAAAACAGAGGCAAACATCAAGATCCCTATAAAGAAGAAGAACAATGTATAAGGACAGCTGAGACAAAGAGAGGTTAAAAATTCAACAAGTGTGTCAAACTTGAACATTCATAATTGATAGTGAAATAAATGCAAACCATGTTTAGAAGTACAATGACAACATTTACAAAAAAAAAAAAAAAATATTTGTACCTGAGGTGGAACCCATGTTGGTGAATGAGTCCTCGAAATGTGATCAGTAATGTGGTCAGCCAATGTGTTAGATTTAGCTTACTCTAAATGAAAACCTTGTTCTAACTTAATTGGACTTGGCTACATGAATTCAATACAATACTCCATTCGTTTCTATCTTGGATCATATTTTCATTTAACCCATGCACCCAATTATTATATATATATAT
>QANT01001293.1:0-19665 GCA_003254885.1 Purshia tridentata | reverse complement strand
GAAAAAACATGAAAATTAGAAGAAAGAAAGAATAAAAAGTCCCCCATCCCACCCAGCCTCATCGTCTCCCCCTCAGCCTCGTCGCACCCGTTCCCCCCAGCCCAGTCGCATCTCCCTCCCCATATCCCGTTGCACCCCTTTCTTCCTAGCCCAGTCACACCCATCTTCTCCTCCCAGCCTCATCTGTTCCTCCCCTTTTTGTGTTTAGTTTGTATTTAATTTTTTTTTTGCTTCTTTTTGTTCTTCTAATTTTTTAAAATTTTTATTGTTTTTAATGTTTATTAATTTTCTTCTTTTAGTGTTATTTTTTACTTTTATAAATATTTTAATTAGTAGATTTATCAAATACACTTTTGAAGCAGCAGTCTTAATCTAGCTCTCTGACACATATGTTGGAGTCATTTTTTTCTAATTTTTCCTTAATTAAACTTTAATCGTGCAGTTGTACAGTTGTTGAGTAGTTCAATTAAAGTGCTGTGAAATTACTCACAATATTTGCACTCAAGTTTGATACTCCCTCACCCAACTCAAAAAAAAAAAAAAAAACCTTGATTTTTCTTCTTTTGGTGTAACTTAACCTTGTTACATATTCACGTGAAATGTCATCCTCATTTTTAATATTGAGCTGTCAAAATCGATTAAAGCATGTTAAACCAGATTAGTAAACACATTGAAGCAAGGTGGTGGGTTTAATTGAAGAAACATCATCACTAGAACTCTGCAAAGACAAGATTATAAATAGAAAGGCAGCCCATCTCCATCAGACAGTGACATTGGTTTGTTCTGCTGTCTTTGTAACATACTTTTGTTGAATTCTGATCGAAACCAACCACCAAACAAATAAAATAACAACAACTACACCAGACTCTCACGCACACAAACACGTTAGCCTTCATATGAGTTGTCTTGTACCTAGCGATGGTTGAGCCTGTGATTGAGGAAAGAGAAAAAAAATAAACAAAAAGAAAAGATTTGTATATGATATTATATGAGATATATCATATATAAGATTTTTATTATTTGTATTATTCTTTTCTGGTGAGAAAAAGGCTGGTGATGGGCCATGGCAATCCACATTCACCACACCCACCTTTTATTCTGTCCTACCTTCTCAGGGGCTTTGCTTCTTCCTTACTGCTTCTATTACAATTGTCCACAACCCTTTTTCCTCCAAAATCTTGAGCACCCATTTCCTAAAAAAAGTGTCTCTGCTGGGCCTTCTCTAGTTGCTGCAAGCTCTGGTATGCAACTCTTACCCAGATGCTTTTTTGTTTGGTTTTGCATTGCTTGCCTTCCTTTGTGATGTGATTTGAGATTCCCCATTTGTGCATTTGGGGAGATAGGGGTGGGATCTGGTTGCTAAATATATAAGGAGTTTTATACAAAGCAGATGTCTTTGAAATGTTGTATCTTGCATTAGACTCTGTGCCTATGTCTCTGCCTGTCTGTTTTCTTTTAAATGGTTTTGTTTGGTGAATATGCTGTACTGTTGGCCTATGTCGTGGTCAATAATTTTGTTTATTTTGATTCGTATCTGTTTGTTATTGGGTGCAGGATTGTCTTTTCCATTACTCATTTACTTGTAAATCTTACTTAGTGTAAGGTTAATATATATCTGGATAACAATACACTTCTGATTCCTTTTCAATAGGAAGTGTTTCCCGGATTCTTATATGATACAGCAGCCATTTGAGTTTTACTGACACTGTTGGACTGGTTAATGAGGAAAAAGAAAAGAAAATACCATTGTTGTATGCTTAAAGTTAATTCATTGTTTGTTTGCATAATGCTGATGGTAGTCATATCTAACTGTCAAGGTTATGTTAAACTGGATAGGGACTCTTACTATCAGGAATGGGTTCTGGAGGTTGGTTTAAGGCATTAATCAACTTAAAGAGAGCAAAGTATGGCAGTTCAAAACGAGTGAAGGTATAGAGCCTCCGATTTGTTATGCATGGTTTAATTTTTGTTAAGTATTGTCATGCACTGCATTCAAAAATGTAAAGTTTACTTTACAGTCTTTACCTACCATTATTATTTATATTTTAATCTAAAATCAATTGCTGTTCGGATTTTCCCTCTTACATATTACTCAGTAAATACAAAAATTGAAATAAAGTGACTGCAGATTATCTTTTTTGCTTCAAGATTGAGAAGAAAATTGGGTTAGGAACTTGTTGGTTTAGGGTTCTAATTTATGGTATAACTATCTTGCAATTATTGCCTATCCAACACATACTGGAAGGTATTACATTTTCTGCTGCTGTCATAATATATGAGAGTCATATTACCATTTGACTTCAGGAACAAAAAGTTTTAAACCAAACTCAGCCATATAAGTGGGTGAAAGGTTTATGATTTAGTGGTAGGTTGTCATTAGAATAGAGGCCAGGAATTTATATGTGATATCTCAAGACTGATGTTGGTATTGAATTGCCATTTCTCATCCATCATTACATTTTCTGACAGGGGAAATCAAATGCCATAAAATTGAAAATTTGTGAAAATGGTACTAAGACTCTTGGATCCCTTGACATGCCAATTGAGGATATAGCTGCAATTCGGATTCAGACTGCTTTCCGTGCATATGTGGTATGTTGAGTTACAGGTTATGTACACTAACGTCCCAAAGTATAAATTTCAAGACTGGTTATGTTTGCTGCCAGATGTCTTTTGGGATTTTGTCTGGTTTTTCATTGTGTTTATTTAGTGAACAGGCTTTAGTTTGGTCAGAAATGAGGATTTGGCAATTAAGTCGGATGATGTTTATTCATAGCAGTTTTGTCCTTCTATTCCTCAAACGAAAATTCAAACTGTTTTGAATTTAATGACCCTTCCATGCTAGCTGAGAAGACATATATGCATTTACGCATGAAGACAATTTTCTTTTGTGCTTGTTTTGTGTTCCTAAAATTTTCTTTTAACCACTCTGCAGGCTAGAAAAGCTTTACGTCGTTTGAAAGGAATTGTAAGATTGCAAATACTGACCCAAGCTTATCCTGTTATAAAGCAAGCTACAACTACATTGGGCTATCTTCATTCATGGAGCCGAATACAGGGTGAGATTAGAGCTCGCCGACTGTGTATGGTAACAGAAGGACGGATAAAACAGAAGAAATTAGAGCATCAGCATAAACTTGAGGCAAAGCTTCATGACCTAGAGGTGAGACCACCATCTCCCATGTCTAGAAGCTGCCAGGCTTAAAATTTATAATAGGATTCTGCAAGTTTTGATGCTTTTGTGCCACAGAATCATCACCTCATTGTCAGGCTCATATGCCAGTAGTACTGCATTTATGGGCATGTTTGATGGTTTCATAAATTTGAAATTTCTTTACTTTTAAGTAATTCTTTAAACGGATGTCAGGTGGAATGGTGTGGTGGCTCAGAAACGATGGATGAAATTCTTGCAAGGATATATCAAAGAGAGGAAGCATCAGTTAAGCGTGAGCGGGCTATGGCATATGCCTTTTCTCATCAGGTATACTATTTTGTTTTATGTACTTTGTTCGTTGATTTGACCCTTGAATCAATTGAAAATGAAAAAATATTTCCATGGTTTGTAGTGGAGGGCCAACTGTAGCCAGAGTCAAGGCTTGGGTAATTATGAACTTGGCAAAGCCAATTGGGGATGGAGCTGGAAAGAGCGCTGGATTGCTGCTCGCCCATGGGAAAGCCGTGTGCAGTCACCTAGTCCAAAGAAAGTACTGAGTAAGCAAGCTAGCAAAGTTGGTAAGAACTTAAATTCACCAACGCTAAAAACTTCAATTTCGGTTAAACTCCCTTCACCAAATGGTAAGGGAACTACAAGGGCTCGGAGATTGTCTTATACAGCTGATGAAGAAAAACCAGTTGCATGTGCAGAGGGCATTAAAGCTGAAGAGGCAAACACTCAGAAATAAACATTGCCTAGTTGATTCTGAGCCAATGGTAGAAATTAAATAAGAATGTCTTCGTTATTTTATCAGTTCAAACTGCAGAAAAGCGAGAGAAGAGCCATTTTTTTCTGATACTTGTACATGGAGTGGTGTGGAAGTTATATGCTTGGGCGTGCAGTAAGGATTATCGAACAGGACCTGGATTCGGGACTGACCAGAGCATCCTCTTATGATTTTTTTACCCTCTTCACATTAATGTATATTATGAAAGAAAAATTTTATTTATGATGTAAATAGACAATTGATTTTGTTGGGGGTGATTGTAATGTGCTTTTGCGCACTGGTTATTCTTTTTCAGATTTTCCACCAGAATATGCTGAAATGATTTATGCCGCTGCTAGCGTTGATCTTTGAATTACTGTGTTTACTTCATTCTTTTCTTTAAATTGTTTGAATATTGAACTATTGAAGTCACTATCAAGGTCCTTGCTTTTCTTTTCTTGTTTTGGATCGAGTAATACTATGTGATTTAGCACTCTCTTCATAAGCTCATAGTTCGACTACTTTTGCTCTCTTCCTTCGTCGATTAAAACAAAAACAAATTTAAAAGAAGAGTTCTTTCAGCTTATCTAATTTCACCAAATTAATAGACATGCGCTAAAGGCCACTTTTAAGGGTCATTAAATCGAAGTCCAGGTTTGTCAGTGCTAACTACGCACGTCGGTGAGTACCATCTAAAGTAGATGTGCACAAATATACCGAAAATCCGCTTACCGATCCAATCTGATCCGCAATTTGTGGATATTGTACCGATCCGATCCACACTTTCTTATTTGTGGATATCGATCCGATCCAATCCGCAATTTGTGGATCGGATACGGATGTCAATATTGAAAACCATGGATATATCCGATCCGATCCGCAAATTATATATATTAAATTTTTATATAGTTTATATATGTTTGTGTATGTTTAATTCCTATTATTGAGTAAATCAAAGCCCCTATTATAGTTTATAATACCATATAGTTTATAAACTATCTATGTTACTATATAATTTAAGTTTAGGGTATTTTAAATTAGTTTGACAATAAAATCTATTATAAAAATTATAAATATATAGAGTATATAGTTTAGGACTACTAGAAAGTAGGAACTTGTTATGTTTGAAGCTTGTCTAAATTTCTGAATTTTATGTTGTGTAACTATTGAATTAATTTGAGAGATGATTTTTATGTTATGTAATTGCTAAATAATTTTTATGTTATTATTTGGATATTATCCGTTATCCGATCCGATCCGATCCGATTTTGTGGATATCCGAACTTGTGGATATCCGAATTTGTGGATCAGATATGGATATGAAAATTGCTATACCGTAAATTGTGGATTGGATATGGATAATGGTTTATGGATCAAATAACCGATCCGTGTGCACCCCTAATCTAAAGGGTCAGAAGGCTAGTATATGTGTTCACCTACAAAATAGGATAGGATGAATAATTTTTGCCTGGTTGTCATCATGAATGTGTAGTCTAGCTATACTATGAAATGGAAAATACAGTTGTTTAGACTTAGAGATTGGTTTCGTATTTTAAGATCGATAGGTAGTGACTTTTCATGGTCTAATAATTGCACCTTTTTTTCTCTTGTTTCTGCAGGACTAGGTTATTGCCTTGGTGGCCCTTCCATACCCAAGTTCCAGGTTCCAATTTCTATATAGAGATAGGGTGCTACAAAGTACAAATCTTAAATAAACAAGGTAACTAACAGCTCAGACACCTATGAACTACATCTAAGCCCAAGTTACTAATAAAAACCAGCCAACCAACAGAACCATATTCGTTTGCTCTCTCATTGAACTTGTTATGTTACCATTGCCATCAAGAAGGATGAGTGTATTTCTACGTCACATGCCAAAAATGAAATCTTAAACTGCTAAGCTTGACATCTCAATATAAAAGTTTGGTCTCCTCATATGTTGCTAATTGATGTGAGTTAATACTCCAACTTTTACTGGCCAAAACAAAAATTACTCCAACTTTAACGACATGACAGATCGGTTGGCTAGTCTACGTGATAAAGGCTAAGAAATGAGGCTACGTCCGATATGACCTAGCAAAAGTAATTACAAGAACAATTAAATAATACCACACCATATGAATTTCTATGCCTAGTAGCCTACTGATCGCTTTTGCTTGCAGGCTTGCAGCTATTCATCACAGTTAGATTAGAAAACATGAACTGCCTTGTCAATCAAATACAGCTGTCAGACTTATGAACCATCACGTCTAGAACTTTCACTCCCCCACTTGAAAATTAATGACCAGTTTTTTACACAAGACATGCAGGGTACATTTATTTACCAGTGTTTGATTGTGAATGCATGCAAGTAACACAGGGTTGATGCCAAAATATTGGAAAAACACAAACACAGATTTGAATAAGCATATTAACAATATAAAGGAAACCGAAAAATATATAACTTCAAATAAATAAATAAAATTGAAAATTAGTTTGTCGAGTGATACCAGGTGAAATTAAGATATTGACCCCCAAATTGGTTCAAGAAATTGAATGGTCCAAGAATCCACCAGATGCAAGTCCTGTGCTGGAATAGACGGGGAAATTGGTGAATGAGTCTTGCGAGCAAGCAAACTAGTTTTGGCTAAGAAATGGGTATTGCAGTGTTACAGGTAAGGAGTTGAAAGTGTAACCCTCTCCTCCATCGCCTGTGTTATAATTCCAAGCCATCAATCTTTGAAACCAGCCCATCTCCATGGCATTGGGGTCTGATAAACTGGATGCCGAATTGAGGGCTTCTTCAGCATAGTTCACTAGACTTAAATGGTGGGGATCAGCAAGAACTGGTTCGTTGAAGCACCGAAGTGAGTGTGTGGCTGCATCCATTGAAAAACTGCTCACATTGTTCATGGGGTTGTCACTGGAATGCTGCTGAAGCTGATGCATGCTCTGTTGTCCAAGGTCGACCTGCTCTGTCGGTTGAGCAGCGTTGTCAGTGTTAGTACAACCATGCTCTTTTCCAGGTGCTTCTTCAAGTGCTTCAATGGCTGCTTTGGCCTTCTCAATGAGCCAATCAATGGCCTTACTTGGTCGGTCACAGCCAAGGCGGTCTTGTATGTCATAGAACTGTACGGCAGTGGCAGCTGAAAGCCGGAATCTCCGGTCTCTAGGACCTTTGGAAGTGTAGACCTTGCTGTGCCGGTCTTTTCGAGAAATGGACCGGACAATGTGGCCTCCCTGAACTTTTACAATCTTCCCATATCTCGCATTGTCGATGGCCTGTTGTTTAGATGCCAATTTAGGAGAAGACACAATGTAAGAGCTTTTCCCAGAGGACTTTGCCTTGTGGGTGTCTAATAATTTGCCCTTTAATGGTTCTTGAACTTGATCTTCATTTTCTTCTTCCCCATTCTTTGGGGGTCCTCTTTGTTGTAACATTTGCAGATGCAGACCGTCTTGTAGTTGGGTCATCATCAGATTCTCTCTTTCCATTTCTTTCAAGTTAATGAAAGATATAGTGGTGAAAATAGTCTGGCAAAATAGCTATAATAAAAGTGTTGCAAGAGAAACCTGTGGTACAAGCAACATGTGCATGAACAACAAGGGCCAGCCCAGCCAGGACAAAAGCTATGAATAAGCATATATAGCATTATTGCAGAAAAAGCAGTGATTTTTTATTCGGCTCCTTGTATCAAACAGGAAGTGGCGCCAACTCTAGTTTTGCTTGCTGACTAGCTTGATGTCACCGCCTGTACGTATTACTCTCTGTTTGTAGACTGTGCGGCAAAGCTGGTGACAAGTAATTAAAACCCAATAGTGTGATGTGCTTGGAGCTAAGATAGTAAGATTCCTCAAACGAAAGGGACATCCTTAATCATATATATGTTGGTTAGAGTCCTTGTTTTCTTGGGAAGAGCTCATCTACATTGCACTAATCATGTAAGCTATGTTGCCCTCAACAGCTAACTAGTCAACTAGACTTTACCTTTCTGGGACCCTACTAGATTATTCATTACAAACTTCAAATTTTTTGAAATATCTTTGAACCATTGATTGATTAGATTAGACTAATTCTCTATTTTTATCTGGTTTAGATTCAGTCTAACATATGTATATGTATCTATAGCCGAAGACAATCCAATTAATTATGCACCCATAATGAAGCTTGAAGGTAATATTTTATGAAGAGGAAGAAGCTCTTGTGATGAAAGTGAAAAGAACAAATATTTCCGTACCGTTTTCCCACTATGCAATGTTTGCAGTTGGCGCTGAAATCTTGTACCAAAGAACAGCATGCGCAGCTGCATAACAGTCGCAGTTATGTTATGAAACAGAAGTTGGTAACGTACTGCCTTACATGTTCATGCTTTAGGAAGACGGTAAATGGCATGTGGGCGGAGCCCACCTTAATTATTGCTCTTTACTCGCAACTTTAACTCTTAGGCCTTTACCTTTCAGACTGTCCAACGGTCCAACGGTCCAACCCAATCCAATGGCATCTTACAATTATTAACCATTATTTTCAGTTGAATCTTCCCAACTTTTTTTTAGTTTTTTTGAAAGAGAATCCCAACTAAGTTGATACTCGATGGTGAAAGAATATGCGGAATTAAAATAATATTTTAAATTTTTTATGTGACCGACTCATATTTTTCTTTTAAACATAAAATAATACTAATTAGTTATATATCCACTAATATTTTTTTCAAATTGTTGAATTATTGAACCAAATTTTAAGTGTAAGAGTAAAATTTTTATTTAATTGGTGTATACATATATTATCCTATATCTCTCATTACCACACATAATATAATATAGTATACGATAATAAAATAGACATATAAATATATACATTCTGAATAGGTAAATTTTTTCCCAGTGTTCAAATATCATTTTTCACAAAAGAAATTTTAAGTTTACTTTGTCCCAAAACACTATAGAATGATATATAAGTGCTCACTTAAGAGACTTAAATCGGGAAAATACATCAAATCGTTGAATTTAATGAGCAGTTAAAATTAATAGATATTAAAGTGAATTTAGTCATGGAACGTATCATTGTGTGAGACATTGAGACAAAATAAGGGTTGTAATGTAAATGGAATTTGAAGAAAAAATTTTTCTAAGCTCCCATCTATTTAAAAACTCTCCCAAAACCCCCTAAAATTTATAATACCTTTTTTACCCTCCTGACACGGACTGACGCGCTCTGACACGGACTGACGCCATGCTGACGCGTTCTGACGCGCTCTGACACGGACTGACACGCGCCCAATGTAACTGTATTTTAATACAGTTACACTATCACTGAAATTGAAACTGAATTTAAAAAAAAACAGTTATACTGAAATTGAATTTCAGAAATATAATTACACTAAAAAATAACTACAAATAATTACACCATTATTTTTCAACAAAAAAAAAACTATAATTACATCATTACATCGAATTCAATTTCACACAAAATAATTTCGCTAAAAAACAGTTTCACTAAAAATTAATTTCAGTTTTAGTGAACTCAAATTTAGTTTCACTAAATGCACTCACACACACACATAAAGACACACACTCAGTTTCAATAACACAAACGCACACATACATTCAGTTTCCCAATATAACGAGCCCTTAAATACAGTTACATGTGCATTCAGTGTAACTGTATTTTTTAAATACAATTACAATGAAACTGAAACTAAATTTCAAACATACAGTTACACTAAAAATGAATTTCAAAAAAATTATATGCATTATCTTAGAACCACCCCATTGCAAAAGGATTCACATGTTTATTTCATGAGAATTGAGATGTTATATATGAGAGCGAGAGAGAAGGAGAAAGTGAGTGAGCAAGAGAGAGATTACATGTATTTAGAATCACCACATTGCAAGAGAATTCACACGTGTATCTCATTAGAGCTTAAATGTTATATAGAATTGACGCATTGTTTTCATGCGGAAATGACTTAAGCAGGCATATATGACCTAATTTAAATAGATAAATTCAAGTAACCAATGTCGATTTTTGTAATTTTCTAGTCAAACCTATTTCGTGTTGTACTTTATTCATGAATATTTGAAAATATTTTATACAAGAATTTGCAATAAAAAAAATTTGAAAATAGTTAAACTATTTTGTAATAAAAAATAATTACACTAATTTGCAATAAAAAAAATAGTTACACTAATTTGCAATATAAATAGATAAATTAGACTTTTTTTTTTTTGCCTCTATAAAAGTTAGAAATTAAATATTTATAAAACTGTATAAATATCGCAAATGTATATAAATATATTTAATTCTATCACTCTTTCACAAGTTGCAGCTTGGTTGAGTTGGTTGGCCGTACTTTCTATTTTTACAAAGTCTAGTCTTCAAACCTTGGGTTATACATTTTGCACCCAACCCATTTTTCCAATTTTTAAGATATTTGAAAGGAGATGACAACTGGACCAAGCTTGCATGCGAGACAAGATGCAGCCGCACATGTAATCAAAATGTCTCTTTCACAAGTTGCAGCTTGGTTGAGTTGGTTGACCGTACTTTCTATTTTTACAAGGTCTAGTCTTCAAACCTTGGGTTATACATTTTGCACCCAACCCATTTTTCCAATTTTTAAGATATTTGAAAGGAGATGACGACTGGACCAAGCTTGCACGCGAGACAAGATGCAGCCGCACATGTAATCAAAATGGAAAGGGGCACAACCGGAATTACAACAAAAATAAAAGTCAATAGTAGCTGTATGTCCATTGACTAGGGGGTTTAGGCAAAAATTTAAGTAAAATAGGGGGTTTTGAAATAAGTTAATGTAGGGTGGGGGTTTTGAGATAACTTGGCTCTAAATTGGGGGTTAATAAATATTTACATTTAAATGAATTGTTTGTTGATTTTATACCAAAAACAAGGAATTTACCAAATTATTAATGGATAGAATCCCATCCTATTTTATCTTCCCACATTTAAGGCCCAGGGACACTAAATATAATAAGAAACTTTGCTTAGACATAACCACATGTCAATTGCAGATGCACAACATTAACAATTGAATAAACAAATAGACCACCGCTTGGCAAATAGTAAAATCAATTAAAATGATGATTTTCTACCGAAGCAAACAGTCATCGCTTGGCTTAGACCATTGCTTTGGCACTTGAATAAACAATGTTTATGGCTTTTTGCCCTTGATTCAAAACAATAAAATTTGCAAGAAATCTCAAATCAAAGAAGAAGAACCAGTTGTTCGGTGATAAAACAAGCGTGGTGGCAATGCACTTGTAGTGATGACTATATGCAAGGCAAGGGCTCTATAATTAATCAACAGCTAATAATATGGATTTGAATTGATTTACTATTAATTGCTATGGCTTGGAGAGCTAGGTGGTTATGGTGTTGCCTATGTTGGTTTGCTAGTTATGTACGGAGAAAAGGCTCAGTTCATGTGAGCATAAGCAGAGACAATGAAAGTAACTAACAGTGAGAAACAGAAAGAGACGGAGAGAGACGAAAAAATATAAGAAATTATAATGTGGACCGGTAGAGATTAAAGTGTGGACTTGATAAAAATCAAGTGGACTTTTTAGGAACCCAATAAAAAGGTGGACTTTTGAGGGAATGGCAAGCCTAAAAACGGGTTTAATGGTAATTATCTATTTATTATATAGCAAATTACAAATAAGTCAATAAAACATTTGAAAATTAAAAAATATGGATTTGTATGGGTAAACCCCAATTTTTTAATCTCATATCCTCCTAGGGTATATAATGGGTTTGGTAAGGGTTTAGTCAAAAATTCCAAAACTAAATCATAACATAAATGTCGACAAACCGAATATTTATAATATGGAAACTTTTTATTGACTATATATATCATTTTGAACATGAATATGAAGGTATAAAAGGATTTTTAAGTATTAAAAGGTTTTAAGAGAGTTTCTATATAGGTGGGAGTTTAGACAAATTTTGTATGTAATTAGGGGATTAAAAATTAAGCACTATGTATATTTTTTCAATTTGAATTACTTGAATCATCATTATATGGATGAAGGGTGAGAATAAAGTAAGTTGGTCCCAAGCATTTGTCCTTTGAGCTAAATATGTGAAACCCTTAACCAAACCCTTACCCAAATATACATGGTAGTAGAGGTTTTGTCCCTAACTAATTGCCTGGTGAGGATTGAGTTTTCCATTAAATTAAATATGCACCTCTCTCTAGCAATAGCAATAGAAAAATGTTTGGGTTCTCAAGCTTGAGGACCAACTTTGTTCTCAAGCCCACCAAAAGTCATAATTTCGCCGTGTCGGTTCAAAATCAGAACCGTTCAATTTTTAGATTACCTAATAAAGATCATCTCTACAAAAAATCAACTCAATCAGAAATTATTTGGTTGTACAATTGTTAACGAATAAATATAAGGTCATAGTTAAAATACCAAACCATGTATCTATTCATTAACAGTTATACAATCAAACGATTTCCGATTGAGTTGATTTTTTCCAGAAATGATCTTTATTAGGTGATCTAAAAATTGAACGGTTTTGATCTTGAGCCGGCATGACGGAATTATGATTTTTTGCAGGCTTGACGGATATTGCTATTAGATTGATTAAAGTGCTTTGAATCTGTTAATGGCCTGATTTCTAGTAAGAGGTATCCACGTTGGAGCCGTTGAAGGTGCAAGTGTGATTTGTGAAGCGACACAAATACAAAAATTATTGAGTAATTTTTTGTGAAACTGTAACACTAATAATACATGGTGTTTGTAATTTATTTTTTATTATATTTATAAATATAAATTCATTATTCACTCATATAAGACGTGAATTATAATACCAGTAACAGTGTTTCGATCGAACTAAATTTTTTTTCTCTTTTCAAGCATATTTATGTACTAAATTTGTCAAATTAAAAACAATTTATTATCTGAATTGTGTAAATAAAAACTATGACTTTTTTCACAAAAATAATGTTTAAAGAATGACTAAGAAAAAGGTGATGATTCCTATCATTATACTTAGATCCGGAATGCGATGCCCACATTTTATGGATGTGGATTTTTTTTTTTATAGAAATTGAGGGTTTTTATTTTTTATTTTTTATCAAAAGAAAAAAGAAAGAAAAGTAGTTCAAGACATGAGGGCTGATATGTAGAGTACATATATAGCTGGCACAGTTGACATGTCTGTGACCGTGGCCGTGATTATAGGCACAGCTTATTAACAGACAGACACATATGTTCCCTAGTTCACGTAATTATATTCGCTTTTTGTTTTTTTTTTTTGGCCAAAATGTGATTATATTTGCTGAACAATATAAAATAATTGTACTTGTCTCACTGTATAAAGCATATTATATCTTAGTGGCTTTATTGGTCAACCTATGCCGATCCAGCACCTTAATTAGTCTCTCCCTAATTATAATTAATTAACAGCCAATTATCAGAATCTGTTAGAGTTTAAAATATACAATATTAGAGTATCCGATCACAAGTTGCACAAAGATATGAGGTTCACTAGTTCTATGCGACTTGTGAATATCCACATAAATCCTGACTGAAAGGGTATGTTGTAGTGGGAGATTGAAATTCAACTCCTCCGCTATAGCTAGATTCGATCCCCACTAATTAAACTAACTCCACCTTCTTTATAGTTTTTTATTTATTTATTTATTATTTTTATTTTAGAATATAAAATTCAAGATCGCAACTATTTATTTTTTAAATCTAACTATGAAGATTATCTCTGCAAATCTAAAATCAATTAAATTGAAAATTTTTTAGTTATGTAATTATAATAAAATAAATAGATATTTTTAGTAATATTTTGATTCACCTTTTAAGTTGTTTGTAACAATTAAATTATCAAACAATTTTCCATTTAGTTTATTTTTTGCATAGAGGATCTTTAAATAATTATTCAAAAGATTAACGATTCCGATTATGAAAATAAATTATGAAATGAAAATAATAAAGGAGAAGATCGGTGGAGAAGGTGGATAGCAATCCTCTTTTTATTATTGGTTGGAGTCCAATACTTAGTGACATCTTGCAAAAACTTTATAGGGTTATACCTCTCTCGTTTTTGTTTTTAAGAAAATAAAATTGTTCATTTAACCATTGAGCTAGAAGTTGTTTAAAGAATGATTCATCAACACTTGAAAGTTGGGATAAAGCGAAGTAACGAGAGATGACAAATAAATGAATTAGAATTAAAATTAAAATAGGCTAAAAATTCGATTTATTGTTAAAAAAAAAAAATGATCAATGCAACAAAACCCGACAAGAAGACATTAAACATGGTCCAAAGTACAAGTCAATAGCTCACCAAATTTTGAGTGGTTTCAAGCTTTGCCTTCATTATTTTTCTAAAACTTTAATTTGCTTTTAAAAGAGGCAAAACACAAAACTTGAAAAGAGGGTAAAGTGTCCGTCAAATTGAATTACTTTTTGGTTTTGGAAGTAGAAGCTTAAACTGTGGTTGAACCGTTGAAGAAGAAACAAAAGTATAGATTTTCTAGATTGAAGACTTAAAAAGCTAAAGGACCATTTGGGCAATTGAGTTGGTGCATATAAATTTAATAAATAAAGAAAATGAGATTTCATTTTGGGAGTGCTAATAGCAACTCTCTAATAATAATATTAAGTTAAAAACTTCATTCATGAAGGGCCGAATATAATGAAATTAATGTCTGTAGTATTATTATTTTTTATAGAAAAAAAACCTTAGGCAAAGTATTTATTAAATTTTTAATAATACTATTCTTCTCACATTTTTATATTACATTTTTTATATTATATTACTTGTCATAATTGTATTGAACATAATTTTATTTTTAGGATTTTATTTTTATTTTTGTAGTGTCCAGTATATAAAATGATAAAATAATAAAATGATATACAATGATAATATGAAAATATAATAAGTGTAACATGGTTATTAAATTTTCTCAGTATTATTATTAGGGGAATGCTATCCACTCCTCCAAATTCACCTTTTCCACCCACTTTCTCTTTTATTATTCTAATTTTACATCATAAATTGATGATCGAAATCATTTATTTGTTAGATCTAACGATGAATATCATCTTTGCAAAAAATCAATCAAATCGGAAATCGTTTGATTATGTAACTATGATAAAATAAACAGATGATTTTGGTAACAATTTGATTCATTTTTAGTTTATTTATAACAATTACATGATCAAACAATTTTTGATTTAGTTAATTTTTTACAGAGATAATCGTTAAATAATTATCTAAAATATGAACGATTCGGATTGTAAAAATACATTTTGAAAAGTAAATAATAAAAAAGAAAGTAAATAAAAAAGGTGGATAGCATTTCTCTAATATTTCGGCCACTGCCACCAATATAATACCAAACCCAGTCCAAGCCAATTAACCCCTCTCCTAAAATCCTCCACGTGTCACCATTCTCATAAGGCTACTGAAGTAGCCGTTGAGTAAATCCAACGGCCATGACCTGCCGGCCTTAATATTTGGCGCATTTCAGTCCCCAACGTCTTTCTCACACTTTAATTTTAGATCCGTTATCAACGTTCACATTTTAAAATTCAACAAGTCCAAACCAAACAAATGACACCTTCAATCAATTCAACCTCCCTCATAATAATAATCAGTGACACTCCAAGTCACCCACATATACCAAACAACAATTATAACAACGCGTTTTCGAAAGGTGTAAAAATTAAATTAAATTAATGAGAGGCCAGGTCCAATAATTAATAATTAATAATTACTCTTCCTAATACGCGTAAAAGTGTCACAAAGACAGCTCTAAAAACCCCCCCAATCTCCATGTTTGCTCTCTCCATCTCCCAACTTCCAATTTTCTCAAGCACCCAATTTTCTCTGCAAAATTTTCTCAGCCAACACTATTAGTAGCCAAACAACCTCCACCACACAATAACAACAACAAAAACCAAACCCTAATACCCAATTCTTTCCCCAATGCCAACCATTTTGCTAAGGATTTTCCTTATTTACAATCTTCTAAATACATTCCTCCTCTCTTTGGTGCCCAAGAATCTTAGGCATCTCCTCCCCTCCTCTTGGTTCCCTCACCAAACCAACATTACCAATCTTGTGGAAACCAAACAACGATCACAACCCAAATCGCCATCATCACCTTCACCTTCACCCTCATTGAGTCTTGGTAGCAAAAAAATTGAAAGAATGGACCCGAACGAGCTAAAGCGCGTGTTCCAAATGTTCGACCGCAATGGGGACGGTCGGATCACGAAGCAGGAGCTGAACGACTCGTTGGAGAACCTGGGGATCTTCATCCCCGACAAGGAGCTCTTCAACATGATCGAGAAGATCGACGTTAATGGCGACGGGTGTGTGGACATAGACGAGTTCGGCGAGTTGTACCAGTCTATAATGGACGAGCGTGACGAGGAGGAGGACATGAAGGAGGCGTTCAACGTCTTTGATCAAAATGGAGATGGGTTTATCACCGTTGATGAGTTGAGGTCGGTGTTGTCGTCCCTGGGGCTTAAGCAAGGGAGGACCATAGAGGATTGCAAGCGGATGATCATGAAGGTGGATGTGGATGGAGATGGGCGGGTCAACTACAAGGAGTTCAAGCAAATGATGAAGGGAGGTGGGTTTAGTGCTTTAAGCTAGTGTAATTTTTAGAGATTCTGGGGGCCTTTGGGGGATTTTATTGATTAATGTGGGTCGATGTGTAAATATTTTTGAGAATTGCGCACAAAAGAGAGTCGAGACTCGAGAGTGGTTGGTGGTGATCACATGGTGCCGGTCATATGGTACGTATAATGGTGTTGTGTACGTGGCGAAACCGCATTGGCTGATTGAGTCCGGGGGCTTAGCTTTGGGAAAGGAGAATGACTGAAGAGGAAGAAGGCATAGAGAGCAATTCTGTTTCTGTCTTGTGGGATTTGTTTTTTTTTTTTTTAATTTAGTAAGATCGGTTTCGTGGTTCTTTTTTTTTTATTTTATAATTTTTTTTAATTTTCCACATCTGCTTTTGCTTGAAATTTTCCCCATTGTATTTGTTATTTCATTATGGAACGTGTATATTTGTTATCATGACATTGATTCCTTTTACAATGGTCAATGCTAGAAATTTTTACATTTTTACATTTTCTTATTTTCTGATTTTTATTTTATATTGGTACATTTTCTTATATTTTTACATGTTCGGTTATATACCATTGTTTTAGGGAAGAATTTCTTCTTGATGTTATAGGACTTGTGTGGATCTGTTCAGATTGGTTTACAGCTTTAACTTCCCATTTCATAAGTCTAATAACCAAATTGCAAGAATTTTACATTACAAGGATTGCATACAAAACCCTTTTACTTGAATTTCAGAGGATCTTTAATTGGCTATTTGTGCTGCAGAACATATGTTCAACTTTCTTTAACTAAATTTACAGTGCCCATTGTTGCTTGAAACCCTTATTTTTTTCCCTAACTCAGAGTTTTATGAAACAGCTTAAAGTTTGGGAAGTGCTTTGAGCACAGGTTTGAAAGTTGAGGTAAGAGGGAATGGTTTCAAAATGTAAGAGCACAAGGAATGGTTTTTATTGTTTCTGTTTTATTTGAGCAGTTCAACCAGACTGTCAAAATTAGAAGAGATTAATTAGCATTGTGATGGTGAAATAGGAAGCTAATTGAAACAGTGGATTTGTATAGAGAATTGGTCAGGTTTATGACTGTCACTTTTAACCCTTTAGTTCATATGATTTCTATTTCAACCAGGTTAGTGCCCATAGATGGTATGATATTGGTGGATCAGAGAACATAGATGATATTCATCATCATATTTATGGTGGAAAAGTATAGATGGTCCTATAAAAGAGTATTGACTTCATGCAACATTGAGCTCAAATAGAGATGAATAGCACCATCAGCATCACCAGAATGGAGGATGATGAGGTTGCAAAAGTAACAACTAGAAACAAAAAACCACCAATTCACAAATTCAGCACAAATCCTCCTCCTGCTAGCACAGAACTAAAATACATGCTTACAAATTTCAGATTAACATTAAAAAAAACTCGAAAAACTTAGAACCAACCAATTACTTCTCCAAACCCACCTTTCCAATGCCAATGTTAATTCTTTCAGAACTTTTTCTTTTAAGAAGCGTCTTCAGTCACATACCATAAGGCCATGTTTGGCAGACTGGGTAAGGGACATGATAGTATTATTTAGTACATAATCATGTGTTTGTGCCATCTGTTTAAAATTTAGCCACCAGATTAATTTATACTACTAACTTACACATTAATACACTTTAAAAACACTGTTTTATATTATCCTGTGCTTAACTAATGCACCTTCAATCCCAAATCACGCCTCCCCATAATTGACTGCCTCCAAATCGAACGCGATCTGTGCTCTTCGACCTTCTATGTTCTCTCCCACCATCGTCTAGATAACTCTCTCACTCTTTCTCTTTCTTTCTCTCAGGTTTTCTAGGTTTCTTTTTCTCTTCGTTCTCTCTCTCTCTCTGTCCTGGTTGTTTTTTTTTTGGGTTTGATGGTTGTTTTCTTTTTAGAAAATTAGGATTAAATACTAAATCTTAATATTTGTTTAGAATAGCATGAAGACTATATAATATTTCAATTGGACTACCAAATTTAAATGTAGCTTTTAAGATTAGGTCACAAACATATTGGGCCTTTTGTTTTGAGTCTTTCCATTTGACATTTTTGTCCTTTGGCCCAAATATGATGGGTTTTAAATAAAATTTATAAAGTTTTGACCAAATTGTCCTTAATACTTTTATATTATCTTGGAAATTGGTTAATATAGTTTTAACTTCAGTTTTAGTTGTAACTGTACGACACTCAATTTCAAATTTAGTTATAACTGAATGACAGTTACAGCTAAAGTGTGATACAGTCATAGTTAGGTTGTGACTAAATTGAAATTATTTTTTAAGAGAAATTGTACTCCAATATAGTATAAATAGAGGTCAAAACAATACTTTTACTCAAAATAATACTTAGTATAGTGGTGGGAGTTGTCTCTTTTAACTTACCAAAACAACCACAGCTAAATTGTGAAACAGTCACAGTTAAGATTAGGGGTGGGCATCAACCCACCCATCCCCACTTACCACCCGAGCCGCCACCCGTTTTCTCTCTACCCGACCCACTTGATAGTCGACAGCTCGGATTTGGGTTCCCTCCTTCACTGCCCATCACCACCCTTTTAACCAATTATAGAATATAGGGAATAGGATGGATGTCTTCTACAAAAGTCAATAACTAGTAAAATTATTATTTATTTACATAATTATCTTATTCAGCACTTTCCTCACTTATGTAATTTAAGAAGCATTGTTTTCATATTTTGGAGAAAAAATAAGTCATTTTTTATGGGTTAAATAGGGGTCATTAACATTATCTTAAGCATATACATAAATAATTTACTTTAATTTTGGGACGTTGGCATGCATATAAACCTACCCTCATTCTCTTTAATTTCCACTATACCTAAATGGCTCACCCGCCACCGACCTGCTCCAACCCGCACCCCAATAAATTTGCAACTGCCCTGCCCATTGACTATGCGGGTGGTGGCAGGTTGAGCTCCCACGCGACCCACCCCGCCCATCGCCCACCCCTAGTTAAAATGTGATTGGATTGATTTTTTTTAGTTTTAATACAATATAGAATAAATTAATGTAATAGTACGGATGTAATATATATATATATATATATTTTTTTTTATTGTAGTGGCATGTAATGTAATATTTGTAAATTA
>QANT01001292.1:0-19853 GCA_003254885.1 Purshia tridentata | reverse complement strand
GTGGGCCAAGTACTTGGAAAAAATGTCACCATCTTCCAAAGCCAAAAATGGAAGTTCAGCCAAACGGAGAGCAGTGAATCTTACTCTTTAAGTCAAAGTCTAAAAGCATACATGATCTAGCAAATGAGAATCTGTTTATATCCAAGGTTAAAGATCGTATGCATAACATGTAGTGTAGAATTTTCACAATTCCATTTATATTGTGAAAATATTTATGTTCATTAGTATCAATGCTAGTTCTTTGGAGTCATTCATTGTAGACTTTAAAACCAATATGCAGGTCTGGTCATCCCATGAAGGCTATGGAGGCTTCCCTCTTCAGATCCAATGACAA
This sequence comes from Purshia tridentata, assembly GCA_003254885.1. Classification (NCBI taxonomy): domain Eukaryota; kingdom Viridiplantae; phylum Streptophyta; class Magnoliopsida; order Rosales; family Rosaceae; genus Purshia; species Purshia tridentata. Next base: position 19,519 of record QANT01001292.1, on the reverse strand, counting down.
GTCTTCGGTTTGGTCTCTATATTGGAAATCTATTTCAACGTATTGAGGGGTTTGGAAAGTTTTTATTAAGCATAATTTTCAAGTCAAAAAGGAAAAAAACATGAATTCTTTTCTTTCGACTTTGCTTTTAATTCTTTAACTTAATTGCTCCAATATATATACATATACAAACTAATTGTGATAAGAAATCAAAATATAACATAAACATGGCCCAAAACCAAAGACAATAGCTAAGAACAAAGCTGGCATCAATATTAATGAGGTTTTCCAATCATTTGTTACTGTGTTAGTGTTGAAAGTAAATATCTTACATTGAAAATGTAAAGCTTTGCATAACAAACTATTAGCTTTTACCTTACGCCTCTTCATTGTTTACCAATTGATTTTAAATTCTTAGACAATGTACAAGAGTGACTGATCTATTTAGAAGCTAGATTGCACATGCTTTATATGTTTTCAGTTTCTTCATTTGGGGGATGATTTAAGGCACAATTTGTTCTCATAATTCTGTCTTGTTTCTTTAAAAACTAATCTCTATTAAATGAAAGCATACATTACTTAAACATTTTTTCTCTAGCACTTTTCTTTCTCTAGGTTAATTTATGGAATAACCCCAACATTTAAAACATCATATATATATATATATGCTTTGTTAAGTAGCAGTACTCATTGAATAATGTTCAGCTACCAACTTAATTCATATTCCAAGACATATCCCACACTAAAGCATGGCCATTAAGTACATAACAAGCTCAGTTAATTCATAATCCATATGGAGTCATTTTTTAAGTGTATGAATGCAGCATGTAGCTGTTGGCTTCCTCACACATTGTTGCTCTCTGTCTCTATCCTTTCAATTTTGTGATAATTAGTACTGAAATTATTACTATGAGATGGTGCCATTAAGCTTAGTGGTGGAAAATACCCTCCGTGTGGACCAATTAAGTTCGTACTTGGAAAAATGGCATTGCGCGCATGTCTTCCAATTTTCTAAGAAAAATCATTAACAAGAAAAACTTGCCCCCTCTTCAAATCCATTGACTAGTCTTCACTTTGGTCTCTGTAGTAGAAGGCCTTGTTTGGAATGCAGGACATGATTGCACAAGATAGGACTGTATCCTATAGAAAGGACATGATAGGCCAAGACAGGCTAGTTCCATCCTGGACCACCTTTGAGCATGGTTGCATGGGACATAAATCTTTAGTTATTTGGGACTATAGTCCCAAATGTACATAAGTACAATTCCAAATTCTTATTAAGCCTACCAAACATAAGACAAGATACTATTGTCCCTTTTAATTGCTTTGTCCTGTCCAGTTCCATCCTCCAAACGAGGCCAAAATCTCTTTCGACGTGTTGATGGGTTTGGAAAATTTGTTTTGGGTGCTTTGTGCATTCTTCACCAATTTGCAAGTGATTTTTTGTCGTTTAATCAAGCATCATTTTCAAGTCAAGAGTAGAAGAAAAAAAAAGATTTTTTCTTGGCTCTGATTGAAACTCTTTATAAACTTGTGCTCAGCAATCTAAATCTAACATCAACTTGTGCATTCTTCTCCAACTCTAATTCCATCCACAAAGAAACTTGCTAGTGCAGCCTGCAGATCACCCAATGGCTCATGGCTTCTTTCTCTTGATCATGATCTTATTCTCTTCCATCATTTCCACAAATATTCATGCATATGCATGCAACCAAACCGAACGCATCTCTCTTCTGTCCTTCACCCTTTCTCTTTCTTCACCTTCCTTAAATTGGACTTCCGTTAATTGTTGCAATTGGGATGGCATCACTTGTAATCGGGATGGTAGGGTCACACATTTACACTTACCTTCCAAAGGCCTCAAACTAATTAAAGCAGGTACTTTTCCCTCATTCTTACTTTCAAATCTCACACATCTCACCCACTTGAATCTCTCCCAAAATTCACTTTATGGTTCACTTGATCAAACTCAATTCTTCTTGTCCATGAATCGTATTGAGAGCCTTGATTTGAGCTATAACCTTCTTTATGGAGAACTACCGTTTTCTTTACCATCTAGTATTCGGATATTGGATTTGTCCAACAATCACTTCCATGGTGCAATTATGTCTTCATTCTTTCGACACGCGAGGAATTTGACTAGTTTCAGTGTCAAAAACAATACCATCTCAGGTTCTATCCCAACCTCTGTTTGTTTCCACTCTTCTCCCTTGATTAGGCAATTGGATTTTTCCATCAATAAATTCAATGGCAGTATTTCTCATGGACTAGGAGAGTGTTCCAAACTCCAAGTTTTTCGTGCTGGTTATAATAACCTCTCAGGATTTCTTCCAGAAGATATGTATAATGCTACCACACTTGAAGAAATTGCATTACCTGTTAATTCGCTCTATGGAGCCATTAATGATAAAGTTGTCAACCTCACCAACCTCGCAATCTTTGACCTTTACTCTAATCAGTTGAGTGGCGTGCTCCCTCTCCATATTGGGAAGCTCTCAAAGTTGAAATTCTTGCTCCTTCATTTCAACAATCTAGAAGGTCTTTTGCCCCCATCTTTGATGAATTGCACAAACCTTGTAGAAATACATCTAACAACAAACAACTTGGAAGGAAATATCTCCACCTTTAATTTCTCCAAACTTGGTCAACTTACTAAACTTGACCTACGGAAAAATAACTTCACTGGTATGTTTCCTATAAGCCTTTACTCATGCAAGTCCTTGAAAGCAATTGGACTAGGTTTTAACAATCTAGATGGACAAATTCAACCTGAGATTCTTTCAATCTTTGTCCTTCCTCTCACTTTCCTCGAACAGACTGAGTAATGTCACAGGAGCATTGAACATATTAAGGGGTTGCAAAAGTCTCGTATTCCTATCATGTAATTAAAATTTTGTAGGGGAGAAAATGCCGACAGCTATTGATATTGGCATGGTTGATTATGATGGGTTTAAAAATCTTCGAGTTTTGGATTTGGGTTATAGTGAGCTCACTGGTGAAATACCTATATGGTTATATAAGCTCAAGAAGCTTGAGATCTTGATGTTGAGTAATAATAGAATCACAGGGTCACTTCCTAGTTGGTTGGGGAATCTTCCAAGGCTCTTTTATATAGACTTATCATCCAACATAATTTCAGGTGAATTTCCAAAGGAACTTTGCAGATTACCCATGTTGGTATCTAAACAAATTGCAGCTCAAGTAGATCATAATTATCTTGAATTGCCTATCTTCTTCCGGCAAACTGGTATACAAGATCTACAGTACAATACTTTGTCTTACTTCGCACGAAGCATATCCCTATACAACAATAGAATCAATGGCAGCATACCTACCGAGATGGGCCAATTGCAGCTTCTCTATGAGTTGGATATTGCCTCCAACCACCTCTCCAGCAACATTCCAGACCAAATATCTAACCTTAAAAACTTGGAGCGTTTGGATCTCTCCATGAATAATTTGTCTGGGACAATTCCAACGTCAGTGACGAGTCTTAATTTCTTGTCATATTTCAATGTCTCATACAATAATCTTGATGGACCAATACCAACAGGCACTCAACTCCAAGGCTTTAATGCCTCTGCATTTGAGGGGAATCCGAAACTTTGTGGTGCCCCACTTCCAAATGAGTGTCGATCAACTGGCAACACTAATGCAAATACTAAGAACAGCCAAGACGTGGATAGTGGGCATAAGATTCAATGGTTTTATGTTTGCATGGGGTTTGGATTCATTACAGGATTTTGGGGATTTGTTGGTCCTTTAGTGCTCAAGAAGAACTGGAGATATGTATATTTCCAATTCCTAGACAACGTCCAAGATAGACTCTATGTGATGATAGCAGTGCGTATGAATAGGATGAAGAGAAGGCTGGCCTGAATAGAAGCTACATTGCACTTTTATTTGTATATATATATATATATAATCTATAGTTTATATTTTAAGTTCTTTTTGGCTGCTACAAAGCATTGTTTGTTCAATACGTACATATAGTGAAGCTTTTCATAATAATATTTGAAAAATGCTAGGTGTACTAAAATTTGGTACCATCTTGTGTACCACCTTTCTAATAGAGATGAAACCCACTAATACAAATAGGTCTCACTTCTATTAGAGAAATAATATATATACAAAATAGTTCCAAAATGTGGTACACCTATATTATATTATAAAAAAAACTTTTTTCTTGGCCCTGATTCCAACTCTTTATAAACTTGCGATCAATGAGCTAAATCTACTAGTGCATTCTTCTCCAACTTTGATTCCATCCACAAAGAAACATGCTAGTGCAGCCTGCAGATGACCCAATGGCTCATGGCTTCTTTCTCTTGATCATGATCTTATTCTCTTCCATCATTTCTACAAATATTCATGCATATGCATGCAACCAAACCAAACGCAGCTTTCTTCTTTCCTTCGCTCTCGCTCTTTCTTCACCTTCCTTAAATTGGACATCCGTTAGTTGTTGCAATTGGGATGGCTTCACTTGTAATATATCAGGATGGTTGGGTCACACATTTACAGTTACCCTCCAAAGGCCTCAAACTCAAAGCATGTACTTTCCCCTCATTTTCACTTTCAAATCTCATACATCTCACCCACTTGAATGTACGTCTCCCACAATTCACTTTGTGGTTCACTTGATCAAACTCGATTATTCTTGTTCTTCAATCGTATTGAGAAATATATATATAGAGTGGTTGAGATCCCTGAAAGTATGTAAGTCTTTGAAAGCAATTCGATTGAGTTATAACGATATAGAGGGACATCAAATACAACTTGACATTCTTTCATTGAAATCTCTATATATATCCTTCCTCATGGTCGCTTCAAACAGATTGACTAATGTCACGGGAGCAATGAAGATATTAATGGGTTCCAAAAGTCTCGTATTCCTATCATGTACTTCAAATTTTGGCATGGTTTTATGAATTATGATGGTTATATATATAAGCTCAATAAGCTTGAGATCTAGAATCTGAGTTAGAATCACAGGGTCACTTCCAAATAAACTTTGCAGACTACCCATGTTGGTATCTAAACAAGTTTCATCTCAAGTAGATCATAATTATCTTGAATTGGTTATCTTTTCCCAGAATGGTGAAATGGAACCGAGCCTTTACAAACCACCCAAAGGTATTAATCCTTAATTAATTTGCACTTCCAAGTTATAAACATACATTAATAATTAATGCTAACCACTTCTATTATGTACGTGCTGTATATTACTCTTTTTTGCTTTAATACTTTCTTTCTTTTCAATGTTTGATTGAACCTAAACTGAAAGACGAGTACTTAATCAAAACAAACTGAAAGTGACATCCTCAATTGCAACAAGGGGTATATGTGACATCATTTTGCTAAATTTTTTTTTTTTTTGTAATTTAAAAATGAAATTTCAAATTTTTAATAGAATCCAAGTTTTGGTTATAATATTAGGCTGCCTTATTTTAGCCACTCAGCAAATCCTACTAAGGCAGTCCCTTCAAAATCATGAGAACTCAACTCTCAAGCCCCCACTGTAACAGTAAAAACTGTCAAGACAAGGCAATTGTTCCAAATAATGAAACGTCGTCTTTTCAAGACAACTTTTGTTTTGCTTTTTCAAGACACTTCACTGGCCAGTGTCCATTAATTCTCGTTGCCTTGTATCCAGTAGTTTCTGCCTTGACAACATCACTCTACCCTTACAGATTCTTACCATGTATTTTGTGAGATGTGGAAAATTGACTCACATGATAAATTGTTGAATATACTATGATGAATCGTTTTTGTATGAACCACTTAGAATTTTTATAAAAATATGTATATGCTTCTTTGCAGAAGTGCTAAAATCGCTTCTAAGAAATAGTGTCAGATGACAGTATTGAGTTTGGGTGCAGGATCATTGTTCCACACTATAGGTTTATGCACCTGGAATTGATACCAATGTTGGTTGGATTCTTCACATACAAGATTGCTACTTTTATCCAAGCCATAGAGGAAGCACTTCCCAAAGTTGAGAAGTAGACACAAGTTCAAGATAAACCTTCTCATCTTCATACATCAATAGAATATTCCAGTGATGGTTCTGATGCAGCTTGCAGAGGTGTGTTCAGATTTTCAATTGTTTCATGTTGGTCAGCATGTTTTCTATATTTTTTTCTGAAATTAAGAATAACTTTATAGCCAAACTTTTGCCAACATAAATCTGTTGAATTACAAATTTCCTGAATTTTGTATCATATTCTGAGATAATTGATAGATTTTTCAAAGATGGTCAACTTTCCTCCAAAATTTATGTCCCTGAGAATCTGAGACAGTGCCTGAATAAAAAAATCTAGTCGTTTTTCGAACCAATCGAAACCAACTGCATTTGAATTACTCTGGGTGGTGTCATAGACTTACCGTATTTTTAAGTTATAATTTGCACCTTGACAATCTTTGAACAATTATTGTGTATCTTTTTTCATTTGTAACTATTTATTGGTTTATTTTCCTGAGTTGCAGATAATGGTTGCTCTCTAGTTGACCACCTGCTTGGAAGTGGTGGTATATGTGGTGTAGGGAATAACAGTGAATACCAGGAATTATTTCCGGACCCCTTTTTTATTTTGAATAACTCAAATCACTTAGCAAGAAAATCTTTGTTTTGTCAAAAACTTTAGGATCATTGAGAGATAAGTCTAAATGAGAAATACCATATACAAAAATAGTCTAGCTCTCCAAAAGATGAACAACCCGATCAACATTTAAGCAACCATACAACGATTTTTCCATCAAACATTCATGCTCTATGATACTGTTTGAACTTTGAACACTCATTATTGTAGACATCCGATAAGTAGGTTAAAATAATACTTGTGGAATATTAATACACACAAGAAATTATTACTCAAACTCAGAAAAAATAACCTTGAAACTGCAAACAAAAATAAGATTGTTATTGTTACTCTGTAATAACATCATTCGCGGTGAAGCGCACAATTTAAAGTTAAACTGGAAAAAAGGATATTCAAAATGTGGGTATTTTAATAATGTAAAGTCTGCATGGGAGTGTTTAACATTATCTACCAATAAATTTAGACAAGGATAGGATTAGACAAATAAATTGGATAAGAGTTCTTGACTCAATTTATGGTTTTTAATATTAAGTCCCAAAGAAGAATAACAGTCCCACCATTAGGTCACATTAATTTACCTAGATGATTGTATATAAATCCAGAAGATTCTACCAATACATGCATCCATGACAGACTATTTATTTAGAATCTTCGGAATCAACCTCTTCTTTTGAGGCAACTGTCAAGGCCAGATGTAAACAAGCACCAGAAGTAAATCATAAGCAAAGCCATAAAGAATGCAAAATCTGGTCCACACAAACCAAAAATCTATTTGTATTAAATTTATTACAGGCAGTTTTATTAGATGGTGGTTTAGAGTACTGATAAACAGAAAGCACCCACTTCGTACAACACTTCATATGTTCCAACACATGTAAGAAAACACAAGATAATTAAAGCTTCAACCAGTGTTCTGCATGCCAGCAGCAATACCCTTCATGGTCAAAATGAGTGTGTCTTCTAGACCTGGTGCATACTCGCTCGTCGGATTGAGCTTGACGAGCTCTGCTGCTGGCTTGCTTGTTGATTCCAAGTGTGGCCTTACTTTCTCACGGTAGTTGGGGTCACGGATCTGCTTCAGTGTATAGGCTTGGCACACATTAAGTGTCGTGATATACGAATCACGAAGAAGGAGTCTCTGTCTCAGATAAGGATCCCCTTCTAGAATTTCTCTGTGCCCAGCAACCTACAAAATTAAGAGAAAATGAGATTAGATTCTACAAATATATGTATGTGCAGTCACTAGGTTACGATTCACTGCAGATATAAGCTATTGTGGTTTTTCATCAAGTTAAAAAAAGCACGAACGATAAACCATATCTTTCAACAAGTAGAATCATTTAATTAATGTATTATGAAAAGTAAGTATTTGAAATTTTTAAAGCGAAAACAGATGCAGGAACAATTAAGGGGGGGTCTAAACTTGTGCTTATGTCAGTAATTTAGCTGCTGCTGCATTACCTGGAGGAGGTAGCGCTTAGTTTCTTCATAGTTGGCCCTCAATTTCTCCCCAAATGGCCATAGGTCTTCTGACACCAGAAGCTTGTCATACAGAGCAGCAATACCAGGGTCTCCTTTGGCAAACACCATCTCAACCAAATCAATTGTGACTCTGAAGAAAGGCCACTGATTATACATCTCCCGAAGCATGTGAAGATTCTTCGCATCCTTCTCAATAGCATGCTTAAATGCTGCCCCAAAGCCAAGCCACACAGGTAAATGAAATCTTGTCTGGGTCCATGCAAAGATCCACGGGATTGCACGAAGTGATTCGATGCCTCCACTTGGCTTTCGCTTTGATGGACGACTCCCAATGTTCATACGACCATACTCCATCTCTGGTGTTGCCTGCATTATCCAAGAGAATTGTATCATTTATGAGTTTATGAGCGTTTTCATCTCTCTCAGTCAATGATTAGAGAACAATCCTTAATCAGTCAATCCCCTGGCAAGAACAGGCCACAAGGTAGCTTTAAAAGAAGACAAAGAACAACAAATCTCATTTAAGGTAGGAAAAGCATGTAAGATGAAGACAACACAAGAAAAATTATTGTTACTCATTTTGAGGATTATGTCTTTCATTAATGATTAAATTATTAAGTTACTATATCAAGAGGGATTTTATTAAAATGCTTAATTCACATGTATTCCAAGGAAGATGATGCTGGATGAAGAGGCTACTTACAAGGCGAAAGTATTCAACAAAGCGGGGTTCCTGGAAAACTATTGAACGGTATTGCTCTGTTGCAACGACCGCCATCTCATCCATGAGTGCACGCCATTCTGGCTTTGGTGAGACAGGGGGATGCATCCCATGCTCAAGTGTAGCTGCTGTGAAACGCTGGAGTGTTCTAAAGCACAAGTGCTCCTCCCCAAATGATTGTTCAATAACTTCACCTTGAACTGTCACACGAAGCGAACCATGAATTGTGTCGGGTGGCTGAGACAATATAGCAAGATGGGTAGGGCCCCCTCCTCTTCCAACTGTTCCACCTCGACCGTGGAACATTGTAAGCTTAACTCCAAATTGTTTTGCAACCTTTATGAGTTCTTCTTGAGCTTTGTACAGCTGCCATGCTGCAGATAGACGGCCAGCATCCTTCCCTGAATCTGAGTACCCTATCATGACTTCTTGTTTCCCATTAATCCGGTTTTTGTACCAATCTATAGAGAAGAGACGAGCTACAGCAGCAGGTGCAGCCTCAAGATCAGCAAGCTTCTCAAACAATGGGACAACCCTTAGTGGCTTCTTCACACGACATTCACGTTGTAAAAGCTCAACAGCAAGTACATCAGATGGGGATGTTGCCATTGAGATAATATAGGCACCAAAGCTGTCCGAGGGAAGTTCTGAAATGACATGGAAAGTCTCCAACACATCAGCAATTTCTTCAGTCTTAGGGACATCAGGTCCAAAAAGGGGGCGCTTGCCACTGAGCTCAGACAAGAGCCATTCTTGCCTACGTTCCTCAGACCATTCTCGATAAGACCCAAGGCCCAGGTGCTTTGTAATTGCATCGATGACATCAGTGTGCCTGTCCGATTCTTGCCGTATGTCTAGTCTCACAAGGGCAAGCCCAAAAGTAGAAACTTGCCGTAAGAAATCAAGAAGGCTCCCATCAGCAATTGACCGATCACCACAGGAACAGAGTGATCGGTAGCACAGTTCGAGAGGCTCAAGGAACTACAAGGGAGCAAAAAGACAAAATCAGCTCTAATATGGAGAGTGTTGTAAAAGGATGGTAGCTGGGGGTACGTACAAACATAATTTCTATAATTAACACCTATTATATTTAATTCAAAGATTACCCCAAAGTTTAAAGTTGAGAATATTTTGAAATAGGATAGACTTCAGCAATTAAATTGTTATATAACTCTACAACAAAAGTCATAAATTTAGTTAGGAGAGACCTGTTCAACATTGGTAAAAGTTGTGTCCTCAGGAATTTCAGAGACTCCATTGGCTAATAATTGACGAGCACGTTCACGTGTATTATAAAGCTTGTCTCTTACATCACCCAGAATAACACGATACGGCTCATTTGGAGGAATTTGTTTCCAAAACTCTGCATAAAAAAGAAAGATTAAAATTGACACCACGATGAAAAAAAGAAACAGAGCTACAATGGAATACCAAAGCCAATGATCGAAACATGAACTCATCTTGATTGCATACCTATGTAGTGTTTTGCATCCTTCTTTGAAGACCTATGCAGTTCATGAGCACGAGCACTAAGTTCATCATTGCAACGCCACATAGACAACTGTAGACAAAAAAATGGTTACAAGAAAACATAGTATGAAGAAAAAAAATTATATACTCTGGAGATCAGAAGGCAGAAAAATGTAATTTTTGAGTGGAAGTAATGATTCTTTTGACACCTCAAACATCAGATCCTCTATCTGGGAGAAGTACAAGTTGGCAGCCATCATTCTAGCCAATAAGCATACATCCCGTGTAACTTCAGGAGTGACCCTGGGATTTCCTGCATTTCACATCCGGTAGATTTTAAGCTATAGAACAAGAAAGTCATTTTTTAAGGCATGCTTCTAGAGAAAGTGGGAGAGAAATGCTAAATTGATGAAGCAGCACCGCGTAAGGAAAGAATATGTTCATCCAGTAAAAGCATGAGATGACAATACCATCACGATCCCCACCCATCCAAGAAGAAAACTGAATGAGAGGGGCATTGTAAGGCACACGTTCGTTTATCCCTATGTTCTTCAAAGCAGTGTCAACACGGCGTAAGAATTTTGGTACGCCTTTCCAAATCGTCTCATGAAAGTAGCTCATTCCTGCCCTCATCTCATCTTGAGGGGTTGGAGGAGTCCTTCGGATTTCATCTGTACGAAATGCAGCTTGAATCTACAACAAAGAAATAGGTATGCTGTATAAGTTTGAATAAAAATCTAATTATTTCAGGCAACTGCTCTACACTAGAAGCAATTATTGAAGAACTGAAATTCGTGAATGCAGATATTATTGGAGAAGCAATTCTCTGTGTTCATAATTGAGAGAGAGAGAGAGAGAGAGAGAGAGAGCAACATTGGCAAATTCAACAAACTTAAGGAAAATGTAAGCATAGTCTAGAGAAAATGAGTTTTGAATTCAAATTTGGCAATCATAAGGAAAATATATAATATGAGTACATAGTAGTATCAATAAACAGTTATTTTCCACATACCTCCCTTTGTAAAGCCTCATCAAGTTCCTGTTTATCATCGGGTGTAATGTCCTTAGCATACAATTGTGTCAAACAATTTCTTATCCTGACAAGATAAAAAATAACACAATGTCAATAGCAAAATAATAAACCATTAAACACAGCACACAAGGTAAGTAGAGAATGAACCTTGCATGTTTCTGAAGCAAGGATCTTCGAACAGATTGGGTAGGATGTGCCGTTAGAACCAAATCTACTGTCTGATTCTTCAATGCATCATAAACTTCTTCTGGAGACTTTTTAAGTTGGACCACGAGCCTCTTCAGAGTCTCTTCAATGTCTGATTCAGTTGTAGCTGAGGCCTCATCAGCAAAATCTCCCTTCTTCAACTTGATCCTTCTCCGATAAGCAATTTGAACTTCCTCAGCTAAGTTCGCCAGATTAAGCATGTGGGAAAACGATTTGGCAAGGACTATAGAATCCCCGGGGTCCAAACTCGTTAGTACATTCCCAAGTTCTGCTAGCTTCCGCGGGTCCTGATTTCCTTCATACTCTGCCGAAAGCTCGTAGCAGTCTTGAACCTACACCAAATTAGATTAGAAAGAGTCCATTATAAACTAGTTTATCATCACATACTCGCATGCAAGAACCCAATTTCCTAATATCATCACCATATCTAAAATGCATAACGCTTCAAATGAAATTTCATATGTCCAACCAAACTGAATCATTATTGTTTACTAACCAAAAAAAAATCTTTCAATATTACGTGCCCTGAACAGTATAAAAGAATGAACTTTTAGAGATTTTTTTAGTGAAAATATCACTGAAAAGCAAGAATGAAAATTGATTTTTTTAATCCAATTTTTCTTTTGGCAAAACAAAAAAGTAACGATACTCCCAAGTAGAAAAAAAACAAGCGATAACATCAAGGTTTGCACCAGAAACTAAAGACAAGCACAATAACCAGAAAAAACCAAGCAACTAGATCAAAACTAACATGGGTATCCATGAAATTTGCTAAACTGTCAACAATTAAGTTCCATAAGCTCACTAAGTAGTCAAAGATAAATTAGTAACAAAAAAATTGATTAATTCTAAAAAAAATAAAAACCAAAAAGAATCAAACCCAATACCGTTTCTCTGAGATCCTCTCCATGTAAATCCTGAAGAATATCAAGGAATCGATCCAACAACAAAGCATCATACTCAATCAGTTTGTCATCCTCAGACACTTTCCCTGGTGCCAACTGCCTCAGCTGTGCGTCAATTGAGGCCATCTTCTCCAAGTTCCTTCCCGCCATGGCTGCCCTTTCTCTCTCTCTCTCTCTCTCAATTGCTCTGTTTCTCGGTTGCTCTGCTTCTGACTTTTTAACGAACAAAGATATGCCTCGTACTATTCATCCAAAAAAAGAAAACCCAAGAGGAAAAAAAGGTACACAAAACTGAGTTTCGGAGGAACTGAAACCCAATTCAAGTAGTACACAAACTCTTTTCAGAAATTTTGTATATTTGGGAAAAAAATAAAAAGGAGAAGAAAGTGGTGGGAACCAAAGCAAATCCGTGAGACTCAGATGAAGGAGGGTGTAGTTCCAGGAAAACGGGTTGCTTGTGATCTCTGCACGAGAAAGTACAGCAAAAGAAGCAAAGGCCTTGATGCTTTGAAGGGTTTGATCACGGAAGAGTCAGGCAGACAGTGAGTGAGTGAGTGTGTGATTAGAAAACAAGAGTCTTTTCTGTGTTGGTTTATTTATAGCGAGCGAGAGAGAGAGAGAGAGAAACGGTTTCCTTTTGTGACTCGGACATGAAGCGCAGGAATTTAGTAATTTACATTACAAATGGATTCATTGGATTAACAGCATCTGTAAAAAAGAAGCCAAATTTATTTTTCAAATTGAATTTTGTTGACCTGTCAATTTAAAAACTGATATTTATTATTTAAAAAATTTTCACTTCACACTCTTCAAATCTTATTATTTTATATTTTTATATTTTTTTGATTATTATTAAATATGATTTGTTGAGTTTATTTATATATTAAATTAATATTTAAATATTTAAAAAGCCAACTACAGTCTCTTCAAATGTGAAGAACTGATTTTGGATTTCTAATTTAAAAAGTTCATTTGCTACTTATGTTGGAGATGATTTATTCAACGTAACTCTTCAAATTTGATAGCAAAATACAATTGCTACCTATGTTGGAGATACTCTAACAATACTAGCCTTGCTCCGTTGGTGTCAATTTATAATTTAACCTTTTTTTTTTATATTCTTTTTTTGTTTCTATTGTTATACTCACCACTCCTTTCACGTTTTAAAGTAATGAAGTGTGTTTTTAATTTTTTAAATTTTAGTTAATTGTTATCTTTTACAACTATACTCTCATTTATTAAGTTGTTTTAAAATTACCATTTTGTTGATAACGGGTATTTTAAGCAATGTTATTTTTAGTAAAACTTATAACATCCAACTCTTTTCCTAACTTAATATAATAAAGATTACAAATGGATTACATTACAGATAGTTTTCTTATTGTTTGATGGTAGATTAATTACTTAACGCTGAAATATCGTTAATGAAGAAATACAATTAGAATCAAAAGACTTTTTGGCTTATTCACAAAAATTCTCTTTAAAACTAACTTCAATTCTCACTTTGTCCCATTAAATTTAAATTTTCTTACTTTTTCTCCGAACTTTACAATAACTTTCACAAAGCAAGTTCAGTCAATTTCATCTACTAGTCCGTTAAAAAAGTTGACATGGTGCCTACGTGATGAGAATTTTTGTAATATACTAGCCTAAAGAGGTGAGTGAGACTGAAAACATGCCAAATGGGCGCTACTTCAGATTTCAGTGGGTCCTATTTGGCCTAGGGTTAAACCCATTTTCCCTTGTTTCAGCAATTCTCCCTCCATCCTTTTCTGACAAGCATGCATGGAGGCGATTTCATTACTGCCCACTATCCTCGATTGTAAGTAATTAGTCTTTTTTTTAACAGACTAATTGATGAAGTTCACAGAACTTGCCTTATGAAAGTCATTTGTAAACTTCAGAGGACAAATTGATAAAATTTAATTTGTTTAGTTTCTCACCACTCTCTCCACTCCACCTTTAGGTAGTGGGGTGTTTTTTATTTTTTAAATTTTGTATTTACAACTATACTTTCATTTAATGTGAATGTGTTTTTGATTGAAGGATATTTTAAACAAATTATAATTTGGTGAAGCTTGTAACGCCAAACCTTTCTTCTAATATTATGATATTAAAGATTAAATATAAGGGCATAAAAAATAATAAATTAATAGTGAATGTTAAAAAATCTCTCTTGTGCACTTTACCAAAATTTTTGACGCAAAATCATTCATATACTTAAAAGTGGATTAAATTATTTATTTATTTATTTTTATATATAGATGGACTTTTTATTTAGTTTTTCTCCTTTAAACTTATTTATCACTTATTCTAATAATTAATGGGACAAAATATTGAACACCAAAACATGAACAAGATAATTATGATGCGTTTGCTAGCATTATCTTCGCCATGTCTTTTGGGAAGCTAATTTGTAGTGGATGCCGTGTTCAAATTTTGATCGCTTTAACGCCAGAAATGTAGACCACGCTCTTGCTTAGCTTGGCTCTGCGTTTAAGGACTTAAATCCAAAATCACGTCCTCAGTTCGCTTTCGTTTCTTTGGGCCACATTTTGAAGGATTCAGAAGTCTGAATTCGTTTTTTGCTATGTAGCCTTATTTTCTTAAAAAAAAAAAAGTTTAAATACATTTTTAGTTTCTGTGTTTTATCTTAAAACAAATTTGGTCATCATGATTCAAAATTTCGATTTTGGCCATTGCGTTTTCGTGTGTTAAATTTTGGTCATTCAATGGTCATTTGCAAAAGTATATGTATTCGTATTAAATTTAAAGTGACATGTATAAATGTTTAAAAACCAAAATTACTAACAGATGAAAACCTAAAGCCTAAAATCAGAATTTTGACATGAGAACAAAATTTGGTTTAGAGTAAAATCAAATTACTAAAATCGAAATTTTAAAACTATGAGGACCAAATTTATTTTTTAAACCATAAACAAATCTAATGAAAATGAAAATACAAGCCAAAGATTATAATTAATACGTTTAGCAATAAAATCAAATAAAGTAGCTTGGTTGAGGTTACAACACACATCACACCCAAAAGAAAAGTTATAACACAAATCATGTAAATATATCTTTATGTTATAAACACTTAATACTGTGGGACAATGACAGTTACAGTAGGAGAGAAGGAGTAGAAATAGAATATGCCTTGAGAAATAAGTATATGCCAAGTTGGAATTAATGATTTGTTTTCTTTTCATTGCTAAAGCTTCAGTATATGTGATTGTGGTTGAGGGCCTTGAGGCTAATTGCCTGGGATCTCAGGAGAAAATGTTGGCGTGAGTTATTTAATTAAAATTATGTGCGGATTCTTCGATGTGGAATAAAGCTTCAGTATATGTGATTGTGGTTGAGGGCCTGAGGCTAATTGCCTGGGAGAAAATGTTGGCGTGAGTTATTTAATTAAAATTATGTAATTAAAATTATGTGCGGATTCTTCGATGTGGAAAAAGAAGCTTCACTTTTTCCTAATCTTATGGTGAGTGACTGAGGGAGTGCCACAAGATGTGGAAATATATAAAGCTTCAAAATTCTATTGAACTCTCACTCTTTAATCTTTATACTTTTTTTTTTCTTTTTTCTTCCCCTCTCTCACCCTCTCCACCTCAATTTTTGCCTCTTTATTCTTTAATGAAATTAATTTCTTAAAATAAATTCGAGTATTAATTTTATTATCGTTTGTGGACGTCATGTCTAGTCAAGTTGTGTAATTTATGTAAGAAGATCTACACTCAAAAACAGACTTAACTAAAATTAAGCTTCAAACGATTTCAAGTTCATGTTCACATTATGTTCAAAGTTGGAGCTCAAGCACTAAGATGATAAGAGTGCATGCATGCATTTTAGGAGGCTAGGAATTTTCACACATTTTTGTTTAAATACTTTTTATTGGCTTTGTGTGTGAAATTGTTTTTTTTCTAATGTGTTTTGATGCTTTTAAAAAGTGTCTTGTATTTGATTCCTACGTAGTTATTGATTTTTTTGACTTGAACTTTGAAATTTTTAAATTTTAGACTGGTGTTTGATTGATGGGGTAAGTTCGAATAAAATGTAAAACTGCTTGAGCAAATTGTACCTGACCCTTCTTCGAACATTATTTGACAATCAATATTGTGACTATGTGTCAATCACATCTTACTTCATTTATTATTTGTTAGTTTTTAAATTTTATTTACCGTTAAAAGTCAGATGGTCGAGAGGCTCAACTCCTAATAAACTATTAAGCAGGACAATATTTTTCAGAATCTGTCTCTTAACATGCTCACACGTATGAGGTCAATCAAGCTTAATATAAAGGCAATTCATATTGAATGACGTGGGCACACATGTGGCCGTTGGGTCTATCACGCGTATAATCTGCTCTAACACCATAAATAAAAAATTAAGCAACTAACCCAAAACCAATTGACAATCAATAGAGAAACCAAAACCATTTAACTATATTTTTTTCAAAGTAGGATTTTTCGATAAACAGTTCAAATTCTTGGCCAAACACATAAGTAATTCATATTAAATGACGTGAGAGCAAATGGAGTATAACATGCTTTGATACCATCAAGAAAATTGAAGCATCCAATCTACAACCAATTGCCAATGGGTAGAGAGACCCAATTACAAACCACTTAACAAGGTTTTTTCAATATAGGATTTTTTCTCAAAACAATTTGAACGCTTGGCCAGACATTTAAACTCTCATTTAGTAATTTGCCTCTTGGCCCGATTTTTGGCCCCAAATTAATTGTGTTTCATTTTCTTAGTACCTATTGTTTTTTTTAAAAAAAAAGTTTACTACCATTTTAATGAAAACATTGTTTCACTTAAACTATTTACTAATCCACATTTTACAAGCTTATATAGGAATTTGCCTTTTTTAGCTTTAAAAAAATATGGTATTCTAAGGGAAGAAAGAAACAAGATATAGTGCATCCAAGAAAAGAATCGTTGCCCTTCGGATGGTCTCAAGGGGCATTATTATTTTTTCTCTTTTCTTTTTATATTTTCAAGAATGAATTTATATTATCTAAAGGATATATACAATATTATGGTTGCTTTTGGTAATGACAAAAGTTGATGTGGCGGATTTGTTGAAAAGTGAGATAATGTTGTCACTTGACTCACTTCTCATTGTGTATGGATGAGCTCTTTTCCTCAAGATTTCATTATCCATTCTAGTAGAGATATGTTGTTGTTTTTGGGTGCATAAGGGTTATCGTTGTTTTTTGTGTCTCTATGAAAAATGTTGATTTTCTTGCAAAAATGGAAATCTTAAATTGACATTGTATACCATGCATGCAACTGACATTTAAGGTTGACAATTTTGAGGTTAGTAGGATATAAGCTCCTCAAACTCTAATTTTGTAGCTTCTAACTCACTGGCTTTTTTTTAATTTTTTTTTATCTTAGATTAGGCGCAAATTTAAAAATTTGAGTCACCTAAGAATAAAAAACACCTTAAAATTCTCACACAATACAAAACATGTCATTATCGTTATAGGCCATCCCACCTTAGAGTTTTGATTGTACCATTATTGCTGTCGAAAATTTGATTCAACTTGGGTGCATTTGGTACATGTCCATGTCAGCTAATTGGCATTTATTTGTGTACAAGGAAGGTGTTAAATTTTAAATTTCAAGAAAATTTAAATAGACATTTTGAAAATTTTTTGATTTCAACAAAAATTAAAAAAAAAACAGAAATTACTATCAAAATACGGAAATTGTGAATAAAATTTTAAAGTATTATATACTACATGATAAAAAACATTGAACCAAATTATATAGTAAATTTTATGTGATATAAGATGAATATAATGTTGTCTCCTTACCTTTTCCTTTTTGTTGGAGATGTTTTGTCAAGTATGGTTCAAGACTCTGTGGCTAATGGTTGTCTGCATGGAATTAGACTGATCAGGAATGGACCTATATTATCTCACTTATTCTTTGCAGACGACTCTCTCTTTTTCCTCAAAGCCACTACCTCCAACTGCTTGGTGATGAAAGGTATCCTGGATGATTATAGTGTTGCTTCTAGTAAAAAATTACTTATAACAAATCCTCCCTTTTCTTTAGCCCCAACACTTCTACATCTGTTATTGCTGAAATTTGTGCTACTTTGGAAATGGAAGCTTCTCCCAGCCCAGGAAAATACTTAGGTTTACCCACCATTTGGGGTAGATCTAAAAAGGCAGCCTTGGCATATGTTAAGGACTCTGTTCATAAGAAGATAAAGGGTTGGAAGTAGTTATTTCTCTCCACTGCTGGTAGGGAAACTTTGATTAAATCTGTGGCATGTTTTGTGCCTGCCTATCCTATGGCTATTTTCAAGTTCCCTCAGGCAGTTTGCGTGGAATTGAATTCAGCATTATCTAAATTTTGGTGGGGTCAAAGAGATGTGAAAAGGAAAATTCACTAGATCAATTGGAGTAGATTAGGGTTGCCAAAGAAAGAGGGTGGTTTAGGGTTTCGTAACTTGGAGGAGTTTAATTTAGCTTTATTGGCTAGGCAGGCTTGGAGGTTAATACATGAACTCGACCTCTTTGGGCTAAGGTTATTAAGAGTTTATATTTTCCCTATACTGATTTCTTGCATGCTAAAAAGGGTGGGAGGTCTACTTGGGCTTGGGCCAGTTTATTGGAAAGGAGGGATTTACTTGTTGCTGGAGGTAAATGGCAGGTTTCGGATGGAGCCTCTATTCAAATTTGGAGAGATGTGTGGATTCCTGGATCCACTTCTCCTCTTTTGGATGATGTTGTTTGTTGTGGTTCTGATGTTCCTACTCATGTGTCTGAGCTAATAGATTCTAACTCTTGGACTTGGAACTTTAGTTAGGTTCAATTTTATATGGATGTTGAGGTGCAAGAAAAAATTTTGGAAATCCCTTTAGGGCCTAGAACTATTTTAGACAAGTTTATTTGGCCTTTTACCAAAATTTGGGGTATACTCTATCAAATCGAGCTACCACTGGCGGCACTCCTCCAAAGCTATTCCTAATGTGGTTCCAAACCATTTTTCTTATCAGATTGATGCTAGACTCTGGAAGTTTGTACGGAGGGCTAGAACTTTACCTAAAATTCAACATTTTATTTGGAAGGTTTTGCATAATGCCATTGCC
>QANT01001289.1:0-11524 GCA_003254885.1 Purshia tridentata | reverse complement strand
TTTTTCCCCAAACAAATAAGTTAAAAACATTTTCAGCATCATGTCTGTTTTAGTAATTATAAATAATCACAGCAGTTTTATATTATAATTTAGCAAACACCTTCATACTGCACAGCAGTTTTGAAAACATAGTTTACCAAACACTTAGCTGACTTTACTTCACAGCTGTTTTGTTTCATAGCTGTTTTACTTCACAGCTATTTTGTTTCACAACTGTTTTACTTCACAGCAATTTTACTTCACAGCAATACCAAACTAAGCCTTAGACTCCAATCCTTGGAGTCTTGAACTATGGTATTTATAATAATAATAATAAAACTCGCTTGAAAAAAATATAAGGAAAAAACTATATCATTGTTGGACACTTACTTTATTTTGTGATAAACACGTATTACACATACTACTTTATTTTATTGAACATTGTGGCCTCTGCTTTCCCTTCAGCTTTAGTGACTCCAAGTGCACTTTTAATGTATGAAAGGGTGATGGTCATAGTCAGTTGCACTTTTAACGTGTAATTCTTTTATTTTTAAAGTATAATTCTTATTGAGTTAAGATTTAATTTTGAGTTTTGTTCAGTTACACTTTAGTTTTGTTCTAACGTCATATATCAAGAGTTACACTTTATAATTTCGTAGAATTACACTTTACTTAATTTTTTTTCTTAAGAATGATTTGTTTTTTGTTTTTATATTTTTATAGATAATTTTTTTTTTTGTGCTTAAAAATGTATTTTGTGGCTTATCAATAAAGAATTATATTCGTTTTTGCTTAAAATAAATAAATTTAAAATTTGGATTTATGATTAAAAACTATGATAAGTTGTGGTTTATTAATAAGGTTTTTTTTATGCAAATACCACCTGGACTATGGGGGATGTATTCTTGTACCACTCAAACTTTTTTTTATACTATTTACCACCTGAAATTATCAGAATGTGCCAGTGTGGCACCTACAATCAATTTTTCTGTTAAATTATCAAATATTTTCTCAAACTTCCAAATTTGCCCTTAAAAAGATTTTATTTTTCTTAATTATACTTGAGGGCAAATTAAGAAGTTTGAGAAAAAAGTTGATGATTTAAAAAAAAAAATTGATTGGAGAGGTCACATTGGCACATATTGATAACTTCAGGTGGTAAATAGTAAAAAAAAAAGTTCAAGTGATATGGGAGCACACCCCCTATAGTTCAGATGGTATTTGGATAACCTATTAATAAGTACTCGATAATTTGTTTATTCTTAAGTAAAACAATAATTTACCATAAAAGAAACCTTTTTTAGTGCTTCCAATAGAAAAATCTTTAGAGAGAACATTAAATTGATTTTTAGTGCTTTCTATTTTGGGAAATTGTTAGATATTATCTAGGGTTGTTAAGTGGTGGTGCGAATTCAAAACCTTGATTTTTCATCATTGTTTAAGTTCAAACCTTCTTCATCTTTATTTCCTAATTTACTAAGTCGCTTGCAATTTATTTTATTTTACTTTAAGTTTCTTGCATTTTATTTCCCTTTTTTTTTATGTTTATTAAAAATGCAAATGTGCCAAAACCCCCAAACTAGAGCTAGAATATTCCTAAACCCCCAGCTTATATTAAACTCTCCCCAAACCTCCTATTATAAACTTAAAATCTTCTAAAACCCCCTAGTCAACTAACCAAACTAGCTTTGACCCACTTTTTTTTCAATATTCCAAATTTACCCATTATTACCAATTAACAGTTGGTTATTAAAAATTGAAATCAAGTCTCTCTCTCCCTCTCTCCCTTTCTCTCTCTCTCTTATCTGGTTCCCCTTTGTTACGACCCGTCCCTACTTTTCCTTTTTGGATCATCATTTAAAGTCTTTGAGGTGAATTTACCAATTTGTCCTCACTTAGGGAAGTTTTGGTTTTGCAAGGGACGTAAAGTCTTTGAGGTGAATTTATCAATTTGCCCTCAGGGAAGTTTTGGTTTTGCAAGGGACGTATATTTTTAAAAGAGTGTTTTGACCAAATTTTTACATGGTTGTGTAGAGCTCGACCTCACGAGCGCGTAGGAAGAAACGGCTCGTAATTTGGACTTACAGTTTAAGAGTTATGGATGTTTAAAGTTTGGAAGGGAAAATATAAATAGGAAAATAATTTCAGTTTTTCAAAAAAATCAAAATTTCACAAATTTTCGCGTGAATAGTGTTTGGGCGATCAGAATCGTCGTCGCACCTTCCGGCCGCGCGTGGAGGCGCGTGCACTATTTGTTGGACGTCAAGTTATCAAATTTTGTTCATCTCTTCGTTCTATTTCCATCAATATATAAATCGTCCTAATCGGACCACTGTAGACGATGAATCGAGCCTTGAAAGTTTCGGCTACCGTGAGTTTCAAATCCAAATTCCTGCTTCGTTTGACCTCGGTTTGATTCAATTCTTACCTTTCTGAAATCCTCACACTTGAAGCTTTCCAACCATGTTTGATTTGTAATTTTTCGTGTAGGTTTGAATTTTCAGATCGGAGACAGAAATTTCAGACCGAAATTGGGGTTTTATGGCCATTTTCGGACACTTTTTGGACTCAGCCCAGTTGACAAAGTTGTTCCTCTCGTCGAGCCAATCGATTTGGTATGGTCAATTTTATTTTCTGGGTTGGTCACCAGAAAGTCAACTTTCCGGTGGCCGCCGCCGTTGACCACCGCCGGAGCCGCCACGTGTGGCGGTGCTGGACTGGCCAGTGACCAAAAATGTTCTTTTTCTTATTTCAAAGCTTTTGGGAACCAACTTGGACCTTACGTGTTTGTACAGGACGATCGGAAGTGTTTTCGGAGAAGTTTTGGGTGTTGGCCGCTGGTTGGGTGATCGGCGAGGCTTACGTTTTGCTCGCCAAGTTTGTGAGTGGAATTTAAAATTCAGTTACTTGTTTGTTTGGTTAGCTTGTTTGCTGTTTGCTAGTTAAGTGGGTACGAATTAGGATTGAAGATCTTGAAAGGTTTGAGGTTATTTTGGGCATTGAGGATTTGTGAATTTAACTCGGATTAATAGTTTGAGATGTTGGTTTTATTTAATTGGTGATTTGATTGTTGAGTTGTGAACTTTGTGATTTGAGGTTTAAATCGGTTTTGTAATTGATTATTACTGATTTTATTGTTAAGATATTTGGTAGGTTTTCACTCATACGAGCTCTAGTGAGCTTACCGGGTTTGTGTTTAAACCCGGTGCACCTTTGGTTGGGTGCAGGGTTTGTTTTGCAGGTTAAGCAGGCTGAGGAGACAGTATTGGGAAGACGAGGCAGTGGGACCACCTGTGTTTTAGAAACTTTGTTTTATACTTTGGTTTTATGTAAATGTTTTCTTTGTGAATTACAGCTAATTTGAATAAAGGATTTATTGTTCATGGCTCATAGTTTCAGGCAAAGAGTAAAGGTTTTAGTTTTAATGTTTGTCACGTGCCCGAGGTTTTAGGCCCATGTCGTGAGACGTGGCGCCCCCATAGGGTCGTCTCGGGGTCAACTCCGGGGCGGTCCTGTCAGAAATGACCATTTTGGGTTGGGTTGTCAATTTGACTTTTTTTTTTTTTTNCTTTTTTTTTTTTTTTTTGTTAAGAGGTTTTTGTTGGGATTTTCTGGTTATTGTTGAGTTTTAATAGGACATATCTCGTTTTTGGGTAAGGCTTTTAACAAAGGAGATGCTGTCGAATTTTCGATAAGATCGGGACCCATGTCGTGAGACATGGCGTCCCAACAGGGTCGTCTCAGGGTAAACTCCGGGGTAGTCCTATCAACTTGGTATCAGAGCATTAGGTTTTAGGTTCTATAGACTTCGCACCTAGTGTGCATCCATTCTAAATTCTGAGATTTCTTTACTTTCAGACCTTATGGCTCGACGTGGACGTGGTCGTGGGGGTAGGTTAACTTGATCACCACCACCTTCACCGCCACCTTTGCCACCACCAGGGGAGGGTGGTGATGATATGGGAAATGCGGCACCAAATGTTAACCCCGTTGGGGCACCTCTGGAGGATCAAACAACTCGTCTTGAGCGAATCATTGATAGGTTGGCAGAGGTAGTTACCGTTTCGGTTCTTCAGCGTCAGGAGAGGAATGAGATGAGCAACATTCAGGAGGCCAAGAATCTGGGGGCCTATGTGTTTAGGGATACCGCTGATTTTGCGAAGGCTGACAAATGGATGAATCGAATGGAGAGCGTATTCCGGATTATGAATAGTACCGGTCAGCAGAAGCTGGATATGGCACAGTTCCTTTTGGAGGATATCGACTATATGGTTGACAATTCACTACCGAGCGCTCGATGCTAGAAATGGCATTGGGGTGGTTTAGGGAGGGAGGAAGGGGCAATTGAGACAATTCATGTTCAAAAAATGCTATTTTCTGCAAAGATTGATGCTGGGTGCTATAATTGTAAACAATTCATGCAAAGGTGCTCATTATGTCTATTTCCTTCTTTTTTTTGTCAAAAAATGATTTAAAGCCCATCTTTTTTGACTCTTGAAAATAAAGAAACCCACATAATTGTCACTATTAGGATTGTCACTGTTAAATGGTAGTAATACTTTAGAGTGGAAAAAAAAATTGCGTTTCGCGCTGGGATTTGTGCAGTATATTTTTTTTAGAAAATTCATAAATCCTCTTTAAACCCATGTCTTTTTTTGTTCAAGGGTTAACCCCAATGACTATCTGCCAACTCACTCATTTCCTGTCAGGATTTTTAAAAGATTTAGATTTTGTTAATGCCTTTTTTGCCCTTATCCTTGTGTATGATGTTGTTTTTCAGAGTTTGACTTTATTCTTTTGTAATGACAGTTGTTCTTCCTAAAATTTGGGTGCTTTTAATGCTCATTATTCATTTCCTTGGATGTGTTAGACTAATTTTTGCATGAAGTTCGGTTTTGTTTCCACCAAATTCCTTTTGATTGGCCTTTCCATATTTGATTGTTTTGGATTTTTATATAAATCATCCAAGTTAATAATTTAGTCCTTCATCTTTGTGTTCTTTGCATGTTCTTTTTCAAAACACAGTTTTTACGTTTCTATAAGGCTCGCAGCATTACTAGGTTTGTTATTTTTTTACTAATATTTTTATCTACTTGCTTTTAAGTATTATTATATAATTACAAATTTGTGTATGACTTTTCATTATGATGACTTTTCATTATGATTGTTTCTCTGTTGAGGCTTCTATGTTTAGGTTTTAAATCTTGTTTTTTTTTCCATTTTCCTTTTGAGTTTGTAAATTGATTTTTTATTGCCTACTTAGCATTGTGTGTATATATATATATCGAGATAATACTACAACTTAATATTACAAAAAAGAAAAGGAATTATAGTAGGGCTTTAAAAACTGAATTCAACACTTAGGGCCTATTTGGATTCTTGAATTTAGATTTGGATTTGGATTTCAAATTTATTCATTTGAAATCCATAGATTTAAAATTCTATTGTTTGGATACAAAATTTAAACGCGAGAATTTCACAAAGTGTTTCAACTTTTAATTTTTTTTGACAATTTAAGAATTGAAATATATGATTAAAAATAAAAAAAGGTCTTCGGAGGGTAGCCAGAAAATTCACTGGAGAGTGGCCGAAAAAGCCACTAGAGGGTGGCCGAAAAAGTCACCAGAAAGTTAACAGAGGTGGCCAGACAAGTCGCTGGTGGTGGCCAGAAAAATCGCCGAAAAGTTGTCGGAGGGTGGCTGGCGATGGTCTCTGACAATTGTGGCTGGGGGTGAGGGAGAGAGAGAGGGTGGGATGGTGGGATTTCAAATACCTAGTTGGAGAAGGTATTTGAAATTCATGGATTTAGCCCTCTCAAATCCATCTTGGATTTGAGCCAAATCTAAATACACTTTTTAAAATTATTCTAAATAGGTGAATTTGGATTTAAAGAGCTCAAATCCAAATCCAAATTACCCCCTATTCAAATGAGCCCTTAAGTAATTGATTTAAAACTTGTAAACAAAATCAAAATCCTTTTGAATGCATAATATGAAATTATATTTGTCTTTCAGCTTCCTATGTTTGTCTTTCAATCCACCTTTCTCTTCCTATGAACATGAAAGTATGTATAGCTGTAATGCAAGTCTATTAAAAAGCGAATCCATTTTTACACTTTTGTTGACGAAGTTATAATCTCAGTGATATTCACTTGGCAAAGACATGCATTCCAATTTGTCAAAGAATAAGTAAATTATCACCACCCATAGTTATGAATGAATTGAATGCAGCATAAGTTGTTGCAAGATGTGGCATTTGATCATTACAGTAAACAAGTTAATCATTGTGAAGAACAATAATACATGATATATATTATTAAGTGTACAAGTGATGTACATGCAAAACCAAACCAATTTACATTAGCCAACATGAACATACTACATGAACAAAAAATATCAAACTCATTACACCTTGCCCCAATTTAGTATAAAAAAAACCATCAAAATCCATGACATAAACATTCCAAGCCACAACTATTTATATACTATTTTTCTTCTATAGTTATTCTTCTTCTTCCTTTTTTTAATCTTTTTTTTTTCTCTTCTTCTTCTCTATTTATTCTCTGCNAAAAAAAAAAAAAACAAAATAGTTTATATGCTCTTTTAAACTCACATATCCAGAAGCAAAAAACTGGCTCTGAAGTGGCAGTAGCGCCAAACAGAAAATTTGCTTTACAATTAACTTTAGTTTCTCACCTCTATGATTTTCAAATAGGTGGAATCATATAGTTTTGCTATTGTCTTCTTGCAAGGAGGATGTGATGAGCTTTCCCTATAATCTTTAGAAAATTTATAAATATGGTTTTTAAATAATGCTATATTGCTAATAAGGTAAAGTAAATTAGCAATAAAGATAGAATGTTATAATTATCTTTTCACAAAATATTAACAAAAGATCACGACAGACAAACAATTATAAATATATTGTAAGACTCCAAATTTTTGGTCAACATGATTTCACACATATTGTTTAACTTACTAAAATTCAGTCGCACTTACCTTAATCCATTGTACACGGCACTTGATTGCTGAATAACGATTGACAAATAGTCGTTCTTGAAATTTGAGAACTAAAATTTGTGTTTCTCTCTAAATATGTAGGTTAAATCTATCTTACAACTATTGATACACATATGAGAAACACCTCATGACTAAAATCTAAAATAATCTCATTAATCTCCACTGTCCATCATAGTAGATATAGACTAGGAAAAATAACCCAAAATCTTTTATTATTCTGACTATATCAATTCTTTTAATTAAATGAGGATTGTTATATGGACCACAATTAATAGGGAACTTAATTAATTGTTGGACAAGCAAAGCAATTAATTCCAACATTTCCTCGTACTCACTTTTCCTTTATATGGATATTTTACACTTTTTTAAGTACTAGTTTGATATTTAGCAATAATAACTCATATACTACCAAAACTTGTAAAAAAAAAAATGTATTTATGAACTTTCCAAACTTTTTCATCGAATAGGAAGCACCAAAAATTAATTTTATAAACTTTTCATCATTCTTGTGATCATTCCCATAATTGGATAAAAGTTTCTTACGATATACTTTGCAATAGCCTTTTTGGCCTCAATTTGTCATTCCATGGTTCCATATCTCACTATTACAATAACATCTACATACTCGATTACGGTATCTAGATCATGAGCCTGTTAAAAACCTCATCCTGTAAAAATGAGAAATAGATTTGATCAGCTTAATCTGATGATGAGAGATTTGGCGAACCCTATTCTTGTCCATCATCCGATAACAGCTATATATATGCTAAATTAATGAAATTAAAGGAGGTTGTAAAATTGATATGAATCTATATATATTTGATATTTATTAATGTCTTATTATTTGATATTCTTACCTGATGAAATTTATTACTAATCCGTAAATCCTCCCAAGAAATACGTTAACAATTTGGAAAATATAATATTTAATAGCAGATCTCCTCTCGAGAAATGATATGCTATTAAAGCCTTCAATCTAGTAGAATAAGGTTGTATACTTCTAAGGGTTAAAATGGAAAATTTAATTAACGCAAAATCATATATTTAATAGTATTTAATAGTCCGAATATACAAGAAAAAATGTAATTAATATTTACATATATTATCTTTATTTTTTATCGACATTTATTACCATATTCTTCTTTCAAATTTTAGTAGTCTTATCCCTCCAATAACCACTATTAAGAGAAGCATGCAATTGTATAAAGAAAAAGTACTGATAAACTTTCTAAACTTATATCACTAAATAAAAAGCACAAAAATTCAACTTTCTAAACTTATCATCCTTCTTATGATTTTTCTTATGATTTGGTAAAAGATTTTCACGATTAAATTTGTAATAGTCATCTTGGCCCCAATTTATTCCTCAAGAATTCCTAATCAAATAATAGTAGTTGCATCACTCCACTCTTACAACGAATGAAAGCATTACATGTGGCTAGAAAATTTCGGCTTAAAATAACAAGAATCTGATTACCAGAGTGTCAAATACGTGATGTGTCCAAAACAATACAAAACAGGATAATAAAATTTGTACTCTTAAACCAACACATCCTCAATCACCCCTCGTGGTGTTTTTATTGGAGCAATCAGGATTTTACCTTTGTAGGTTTAAACTCATCAAAATAAGTTGGTTAATTTTGAAGAGGTAGAGCCATGAAAAAGAGAAACGAAGATAAGAGAGGAGGTCTGATCAACGTAAAAAGGAGTCTTAAGTCACCTGTTGGCACCACCCACAAATGCGGGCTTTATTGCTTATTCAATATTATAAACTTATTAAAATACTCCCAACATAATGTAACTAGCACGTAGTGCTCAAGGGTTCAACATAAGTCATATTAATACACACTTATCATATTATTACGTATCTTACATATATAAACATACAATTATTAAATTCATCATGGTTCCAGCATACAAAGAGTACTTACTTGAATCCAAAATATTAGTATACATATGTTGTTTATTGCTTTGAAACAAACTGACATAAATTTCTTGCGAGAAAGTCTTGTATTCATAAATCCAGAATAAATCCAATTCAAAACATATTTGTATGATCTTTATACTCATTGAAACCTTACGATGTGTAGTTTACCATATGAAAATATTGGACTCAAAATCAAAGCGTAGATTCATAAAAGTCACCTATAAAGCACTAATATCAGACTCTTCAGCAAAACTCAAAAACCCTAAGCCCCTAATTAGAAAATCATTAAAAATCCAATTCTCAACCAAATAGGAAGATTTCAAACTCTATGGAACACTTAGAATGTTGAAAACAAAATACCAAAAATTCAAATTAAACTAAGATTGTTTACCTTCTGAAAGTCAAGACCTTAGCTCTGTAGAGCAGAATCTACCAACAAAAACAATTAAGGGTTTCATAAAACCTAATGAGATTTTACAGCCCTAATTTTATATTACCTATAACAATCCAAAAATAAACTCAATTAAGACCTTAAGCATGACTTTAGATTGACATATTACTTAAATATTTTGTTCTCGAAGGAAAACGTGATAAAAAAAGTCTTTATATTCTTGAAAAACTCTTGAGCCACCTTCTCTATCTCTCTTTCGCTATTTCTCTGGTCTATCACTGTGAGTGTTAGGGTTTTTTCTTGATTTTTTTCTTTTAAAACGTTTTATCACTTAATAATTTCCCTTTTTTATTTATAAATCTTCTTATCTCATCCAAATTTTCTTTCATTTATCACAACAAGGCCTTATCACCACAAACCCTTATCAATTAAAAGCAATAATTTATCAAAAGAAAAAATAATGTAATTTGGAAAGATCTTGTTTGCAAGTGATTATGTATGGATACTTGCCAGATAATTCAATACACCATACCTAAATCATATGCCACACACAACGCCAAGCTTTCTAAAAAAAGACAGGGGCCATTATTTCTACAAACCTTGGAAACACTCGGATGGAAGTGTTGATTGTTAGAATTATTCCAACTATCCTTTCTTAACAGCTAATAAATCTTCTATCAAGCTTAAGCTATAAATTAACCTTGCAAAATTTGTAAGTATACCCACATTAACAAGCATACCCTATAGAAAACTTAGTAAATTAACCTTTCCGAGTGGCACTATTCAGCTTCCTATAGTCGATACAAACTCTCCAACTTGTCAGTAATCTTTGTGGTATGAGCTCATTATCTTCATTTTTTACCACTGTTATCTCAGATTTCTTTAGTATAACTTGCACAGGACTCACCCATTTGTTATCTGAAATAGGATAAATATTACCCACATCTAGTAATTTGAGAACTTCAACAAGTACCATTTTTTTCATATTGGGATTGAGATGCCTTTGAGCTTCTCTAGAAGGCCTCAAATTTTCCTCAAGATGTATTCGGTGCATGCACATTAATGGACTAATCCCCTTGATGTGAGCAACATTCCATCCCAAAGCTATTCTATGCTCCCTCAACACACTAATCAACTTTTCTTTTTTGCTTGAACTGAGAGGAGCCGCTATAATTACTGTAAGAGATTATGAATTATCCAATTAAGCATACTTTAAATTCTCTGGAAGGGGTTTCAATTCAAGTATAGAAGGCTTGATGATGGAATGAACAAGTTTCGTCTCAAACAAAGGCAACACTTCAAACTTAGGATGCTTGTAGAAGGATAAGATCTCACGACTTGGAGGTCTTGAGAAGCTTCTAGCACTGTGGCATTGCCAAAATTCATGTCATGTTGAGATATGCAAACCTCAAGAGGATCGGCGGAGCTGGATTCACTAAACCTATTGGATGCAAAGATCATGCATCAATTGGTTAAGAGATGGAGATCGGAATCCCAAATTTTTTCACCTCACTACCATTCAGCGGAGATAGGAGTATATGATTCTGGAGTACCAGCTCTTGGGCTAAAAAAGAGGGTCTCATCTGTTTTGAGTTCGAGAATTACTTTAAGACTATCTTTTTAGTTGATTGGCCCCCAATCTTTTGACAATGCTCTATGACCTAAACCCTATGGTTACATGATAGCTTGTCACTGAATTCTCTAGCTCTGGTTGACCTGTGTGTAGAGACTATTTTGTAGTTGTCTCTTTATTTTGCTTGTTTTTGGTTGGGACTCTTTTGAGCTATTTTTTGTACTCGTTTGGTTTGCTCGTGGCTGTGTTTAATGAAACTATACTCTTAGCACGTGTCAATTGATATTTATATTATGTAGTTTTTTTTCTATTTTTATTATTTAATAAATTCTCACTATTCTTTCAACATTTTAAGGTAATTGGGTCTTTTTTATTTTTTAAATTTAATTTTAATTCTTACATTTTACAATTATATTTTTATTTATTAGGTTGAATAAAAGATATTTTATGCAAATTATAATTTGGTGAAACGTGTAACATCAAATCTCTCTCTTAACATTATAATAGTAAAGATTTTCCATCTTTTCGACCAAAAAACCAAAAATGACCACGTGGCAATTTTTTTTTTGTCCACTTTCGATGAATATACAAACAAAAATGATAAAAAATTATCAAACTTTTAAAATATTAAAGAA